>JAHDVE020010769.1:0-12747 GCA_022606495.2 Halesus radiatus | reverse complement strand
TGTGTCATCAAAGAAAGACTATTGAAATATCTCGAACAAAACAAAATTCTCACCTCAAAACAATACGGTTTCAGACGACGATCTAACACTAAATGTGCAGCTTTCGATTTCATATCAAATCTGCAGAAACATATTGACCATGGAGATTTTACAGCGGCAATATTTATTGATCTAAAGAAGGCGTTTGACACGGTGGACCATAGCGTATTGATCGAAAAACTGAAACATTTCGGTATTGTTGGTACTCCTCTGGAACTTTTCAGATCTTACCTATCAAATCGCTTTTCGGCAGTAGAACTGGGTGGAGAAATGAGTGAAATGGGTGAAATAACATGTGGAGTGCCACAGGGATCAATTCTTGGACCGTTGCTATTTCTAATATATGTTAATGACATAACAAAGTGGGGCATTAAAGGAACTCTTCAACTGTATGCGGACGATACTGTAATTTTTTATAACAAAAAAAACCTAGCGGAACTCGAAATGGAAATGAATGCCGATGTTTCCCATCTCACAACCTGGTTGAGAATAAATAAACTGACCCTTAACGTAAAAAAACGCATTATTTACTATTCGGCAACAAGAAAAATTCCAGCCTCAATATCAAAATTGGTGACAACTGCCTCGAAAAGAAAACGACAACAAAATATTTGGGCCTTATAGTAGATTCTCAACTCTCGTGGGATCTCCACATAAATCATGTAAAGGAGAAAATTACCCCCATAACTGGTGTGCTATATAGACTTCAAGGATTACTACCCATTCCGTTACTAACTGCAGTATATTACGCCATGGTACATTCACACATTTCCTATCTCTGCTGTATCTGGGGCTTTGCCTCGAAGAAAGTGATTGCTGATCTGCAGGTGGTTCAAAACCGAGCCCTCAGAAATGTTTTTGGACTTCCATGGGACACTCATGTCAGGGACATCTACTCAGTTTCCGGTATCCTTCCAATCACGATCCTTCCTAAGTATGAAATCACCAGCACCATCCTACAAATTACTCAACAATCAACTCACACTAACTTCAAGCCACTTTACAATCAAGACATCCACAACCACAATACTCGAAATAACAATAAAATCCGCATTCCTCAAACACACTACAAAATATGGAATAAAATCTTTAAACTACATTGCCTACACACTTTATAATTCGCTTCCAGATATGTACAAAACCATCCAGAAAAATAAAAAAATCCCAAAATGATGGTATAAAGGAATACTTTTTAAGGATATTTAAAAATGAAAATCAGTAAATCCATATTTGTATATTTTGTTGTTCCCTTATATGTTTTCTCTTGTGTGTTCTATTTAACTTGGCCTTATAAAATTATTTCTGTCTGTATGTGAAACTTCTATTTTTGATATTTTGCTGTCAATGTAAAATTATATGTACTATCTCCTACTTATGTATTGTAAATTCCTCCCGTCCTAAAATGAGTTTTGAAACTCATCGGGATTGCTTTAGCAAGAAATAAATATATAAAAAAAAAAAAAAAAAAAAAAATACATTAAGAGGAACGGCTGCGCTGCCTGTTTCATACATAACCTAATTTTGGATTTGAGGCCAAAATACCTATCCAAACTGAATGATATATATATATTTTAAATAAAGGTGCAGTACATATCTAGTACGAATGAGAAGTATTTATTTATTTTTGTTTTAGATTATGAAGTATGTCATGAAAAAAAATCAATTTTCATCATTTTAGAGGCAAGTTAGAAAATTATTTAAAAAAATCATATTTGCTCAATAAATATGATTACGTAAACAAAGATAAAAAGAAAAACATTTAAAAGATACGTTTTTTCGGTTCGATGTTTTAAATTATGTACGGCAAAATTTTTGTTAAAATCGTTTTTAATTTAATTTAAAGTCTACCAAAATGCTTATTTTAATATAAAAAACACAACATATTTTATGTCATTATATTTTCAAAGTAGACGGGATAAAACTATTTTTTTTAATCACCGTTAGTCCCCAAATAATTGTTAAAGGTGCCTCTAAAAAAGCGAAATATGAATTCCTTTAATGACCTACATTTCATAATGCAAAACAAAAATAAATAAAATACTTTTAATCCGTACTAGATATTTAATATACTTTTTGATGAAAAAAAAAGATCATAAGCTTTAGGTGAGTATTTTGAACTCAAATCCGAAATTAAGTTTTGTACGAAACAGGCTGCGCAGCCGTTCCTCTTAATGTTTTATATTTATTTATTAGAAAAAAAAACATATATGGCAAAGTAATAAATTCTTTGCATTGTTCCTCTAAGAGTAAATAAACTCATCGTGGGATCACATGTGGTACAGTTCTTGCAATTTGTATGATACGTCATTTAATTTCCGTTACATTTCATAATTAGGTTTTAGCAGAAAGCAAATACTTTGTGGTTTGACGTATTTAATAAAATAAACGTACATACATGAAAGCGTTAAACAATCTATACTCGTACACTACGGGTCATATTTGATTCATACTAACAAAGGACTGATCACATAACGTACATATTTAATGAACTAAAACGAGTCACCTCATGAAGAATATTTTCCCACGAACAATCCCCAGGACCATATATTTTTCACTTTGTCAGTCCATTATCACATATAGCATACTGGCTTGGGGAACTGCATCGAACAAAGCATAAGACTCATTAGAAAAAATACAAAATGCGGCAATTAAACTCATCCTTCAAGTACCGTTCTACATAGACTCTGGTGAAATTTTCAAAATATTTGACATCATAACAATAAGACAAGTTTATGACAAATTTGTATTACTACACCTCTTCCAACACAAACTTCATATTACAATGCAACCTCAAACCACAATAAAAACCAGATCCTCAACAAATTAAACCCCGAATATCCCGATAAAACACACCGCACCCGGGCAAAAACACTTAATCAAATTTCATAATTGCATGCCCACCACTCTGAAACAACTACTAACTGTAAATGTAATATCTACAATTAATCTCAAAAAATACTTCACAGCCTGGATCAAAAGACAAGGTGTTCATGTTGTTCAAAACATGATAAAACCAAACCAAAAATAAAGCAATTCATAAAATACTATGCTTAATTGATAATCCCTTCTCTCCTTTTCCTTGCATTATACTTTACTATTATCAAACATAGTCGAAATTATCTATAATTTCATGTTATAATAATTATTTTTTAAGGGATTTGCCTACTGTAAGCAAAACAAAAACAAATAATGTATTTTTCTTGAAATTTTCCACTTAATTTACATTTATATGGCAAAACTAAAACATAAAAACAAAACTAATCAATACAAATCAATACCTGTATCACATTTAACACCTCAGCACAGGTTCTCCTAGTGAGGTGGTCACGACACATATAACACTCCATCCACAGTATCACCTCTTCAAACCCATCTTAAACTCCACATTATAAAACACCATACAAAGAACCATTATTATACTTTAAAAAATACTATGTAAAATGGTACTGTATAATAAATAAATTAAAAAAAACAATTTCTAATTTAAAAAATAAGGACAATCAATTAAACCACTCCGGCATCTATAAAGTAAATTTTAAAAAGTGTTCGGCATTTTATATAGATAAGACAGCACCTAATGTCAATATTAGAATCAAAGAACATCTTAGATGTGTAAATAGCCATAGTGTTTCGGAATTCGCCAACCATCTAAATGGAAAAGGTCATACATATGATTATAGCACCGGACGGAGCTAATATTATACACAAAATGGTTTTGGAATTAGATTAGAAGCTTTAGAAATAAAGAAAACCGTTACAATTGCTAGTAATAATCTTTATAATCAAAGCAATTTCTCTTACATTACCTTATTACATATATTTCCCGTTAACCTCAAAATTTCCTATTTCTTCCTAATACCTTCTTTGACGTTCTGTCTTTTTATTTTTTATGTGTTGTCCCATTCTATATCTCTGTCTTACTGTTTCATTTCAAATATTAAATAGGTACCTGAATTTCTCTTACGCATTAAATATAACATATTTGTAATTGTATTAGAAATTAAATAAAAATATTATTATTATTTTTTATTTTTTATTTTGTCTCCCTCTTATTATATTTTGTACATCTCACCGGTTGGTGATGTACTTAAAATAAATTGGTGGTTTAAAACAAAGGGCACGTTTCATTTGATTATTTCATGATATTTAAATACAGAGACACATCACAGTATTATGCCAAATGATAGAGTTTAGGCATTCTATTTTGAGACCTTTTACATTGGCCTGAATATTTAATCTCGTTAGGCATTTGATTGTGTTGCGTGTAGGCACTGAATAGAAGACACACTAGAAATGCGTTCAATGTAGATTTGAATGGAAACCGATGTAGTCACTGATTTTGTACCTTTTAGTTCTATCCACGAAAGATTCAATGAAAATACAGCGCTCTGTTTCTCTGACTTTGCCTGATATCCTATATTCCATTCCTTTTTATCTTGAAGTTGTACTAAGAGAGCGACTTACTGAACTTGAAATTTAAGGATCAAATGACCAGATTTTTGTATTACGATACACGCTCACATCGCATTTCTTGTGTTCTTATTTATTCTAATTATATACCAGTGGAGTGTATAGCTGCATGACCAAAGGTAGGCTGTGTAGTTTTTCAAGTTCGGGTAAGAATTATTGTCCATTAAAAATTTGAAAATTTCATTTTTTTTAATCCTCTTCCAATGATTGTTGCGTCTAACTGAATCAATAAATGAGCGCGTAAGTTTCTTATAAAATTCATTAAAAAAAAACTGTACGATCAGAAAAAGTAGTTTTTTTTAAAAATCTTTTATTTATTTATTGTATTATATATACGCCCTATATAGGTTTTTACATGTACTCGTATAGTTAGTTATGGTAAACAGGTGCAAAACACATAGCATTAGGTACATAGATAAGATTACGAACAAATACAGGAATAACATAGTGTAAGTACCATTCCAAGTAATTAGTTACAGATTAAAATTTTCAAAACATACCTCACATTCACTGATACTTATACTCTAGACACAAGACACATATATTAATAATTGTTGTAAATGTCTGCAATAATCGTCTGTTTGTATTTGTATTCCGAGCAGTTAAACATATCTACTATGTCAGAATATGTATTTACTTCCGCGTGAATTTTAATTGACTAGTATGGTTCGTTTATCTTAGGAGAGGGACAGCTTTTCAGCTTTTATAGACTGCACGCCACTGGTGTATAAGTTATGTATTTTAAAGAATTTTATCCAGTTTATTCACTTCCGTGTTTGGTACATTTCCTACATATATATAACAAAAATGTTTTCCGCATAGGAGCCTTTTGAATGCCTGGCTTTTTTCGGCCGAGAAATCCCTAAACACCGGAGCGTTTTCCGCGTTTGCCGCGCCCTGTGCCAGCTGAGTGTAAATTAGTAATTACTGATTTTTTGCAAAATGACGTTATTTTAATTAGTGCCCACCGTCTTACCAGATCACATATTTATGTATTTATATAAATACTCTTTACATATCAAGTGTTTTTCCAGAAATGCTTCTAATTTTTAGAGGAACAGTTTTGTTCTTATTCCCATAAAAAAAAAAATTACGTAAATATTTTTTAAGTTTCATTATATTTTCCATAAAGTTTCATATCTGCCCGGAGGCAGTGGAACTACGGCAAGTCGGGGTATTTTGTGAGACTGAAGAAAGTAGACAGGAAGATGATGGAACAGAGGAAGGATTGCAAGTTCCCGGCTCTTCAGATGAGGTCTCTATACGAACTTAAGACATTTAAAGCAACATATTTAGATTACGAATGGTGACATTTGATCAGGGCGATACTGAAAGTATTTACCAATCGAATATATCACATATTATTTTAGTGTACATTATGTATACTAACAAAAAAAAAATTTTTTTGTCGCATATCTGATCTTCAGGTGCAGCGCTGAGGAACTTACTGCTCTGCTACGAAGGTCGTTATGTTTACTTTTATAATAAAAGTGGTATTTATTTATAATGTAAACGCATACATTTGTCTAGAACCACTTTAATTTAATATAATAATCTCGACCGGTTTCGGAGGTACCATTCCTTCGTCAGGAATATATTAAAATTAAACTACGATATAAAATAATGATAGATATGGTATACGTGAATATTTAGGACTGGGAGCTGATCATAGGTAAAGGGGATAATTAGGGCGTTTTCTGGACGAACAAAGCATTTACTTATACTTATGACACGTATTTAGCTTCTATACGTATATACGTGGATGATTGAAACCGTCCGGGAAATTCTTCTTTATATAATAGAAGAGGAAGATGTCGCATTTTGGATGCAAAAATTGAAAGAGGTGGGCTTGGGCGCAAAAATTAATCATCTTAAAGTTTGTTGCTTGTTGTATGCAGATAATGCGGTACTGATTGCTATCAGTATAAAAGATATACAGTCTCTCGTATCTAGAATGAACGAAATATGTATGAAGAATGATGTACGTATGTCTAAAGTCATGGTGTTTGAAAGAGAGAGCAGTATCCAATATAGTTGTGAATAATGAATACTTGGAGCAGGTCGATGATTTTATATATTTGGATATAAGTATGCTTACGAGAGATGGGAAGGTTGATAGGGACATTGAAAGAAGGGCAAATGCAGAAAACTCCATTAACAGAGGATTGAACGCGGTTAGCGCTAGCAAAGAAGTGAAGCTAACGGTTCACAATGGATACTTATGAATACCATAGTGGATGATGTAAATTTTAATGTCCTTTTCTTGCGATGACGTCCCAAGCGATATCTGATGACGTTAGAACTGAGGCGGAACGTTTAGATTTGATGTGAATCGCTTGGTAATATGTGCAAATAATAATAATGTATGGATAAACTCTCATATTCAGAATTGACGCTTGTTATTTAATGTATCCACCGAATACACAATGTCACCAACTTACATAAGAACTTTCGACTCTTGGATTTGTCGGAGAAAAAATATTATAACATAAAAAAAAAGTTTGATCAATTTCACCAGAAATTAGGAAAAAATAAGCTCATTTCCACCACGTAGATATGCCCGTTTCATAGATTTTTCTCTTCAGTGTGTACAACAAACATTTTTTAAATCGTAAAAAATTTCACTCGACTTCCCTAGTAAAAATATTTATGTGAAGGTTGCAAAAAATACAAATTCAGACATTTCATGTGGTATCGGTTACAGCAGTTAAAAAATGTTTTAATAATTTGCAAATTTCAGCGTAAACTACATCAAATATAAAAATGCATTCACGAAGCACCCTTGTGCTTAGTTAGTTTTGAATTCTGCAAGCATAGCGAGTGCCAACTTGTCAAATTGTGTACATTTTCAACACCCACCACTTTGGAGGGGATTTCTCCCCCGTTGTCTGGGCTCCGGGAAGCTGCTCACTGTATAATAAGCCAATATTCATAGCAGATGGGACGTGCAATACCTTCATAAAGATAAAGAGAAGGTGCTTTTTTACTGGTAGGTTGTTCATTTATGCACGATATTATACGAGGCGAGGAATAAGATGAATCGTAGATTATAAGAATCCTGGAGGAATCCAGTCTACGGTATGGATAGTATGTTTATGTATTTCAATTGTATCTATATGTTTCGAACCTGTGCATTTATTTATGTTGAAATATATATTTATATACTCGTATATATAAAAATTACTTTTTAATCTCCATTTTATCACCTTTTATGTAAAAAGTTTTATTCAGTGTGTACTTCTGTTGAATTATTGAATTTATTATCCCGCTACCGGTTTCGACACATCGTTAGTCACCATCAGGTGAGGGTAGTGGGAGTGGTGATTACTAGGAAACATGGTTAACAAAGGTGATCTACAGGATGCTATTATTTTGTTTACTAAATTATTTTTTTTGTTTATTTGTAAAGTTTCTAAAGCGCGCAATTTAAAATATGTATTAAATAAATGAAAAAATCAAGCAAGAATTAAGTTGTTAATTATTGCTTGTCGTTTGGGTGCCATAATTGATTTGACAGCGAAATTAATGCGTTATGACGACGATTTCTATATCTCAACAAAGAAATATTCATTTGAAAAATTTTTTTAGTTTAATTGTTGTACCCTGAAGATGCTTATGTTAAGCGAAACCGGTCGGTCGTAATAAAATTAAATAAAATTCTCGTGGTTATAAGTTATTGTTTTATTTTCATTAAAAAAAATTTCATTCCAAACATTTGTTTTTTCAAAAAATATCTAAATAATAAAGTTCTTAAGTAGGTACTTTCTTATGTTTTCCATTTTGAAAATATTCTACCCAAAACAAACTTTTTTCTTTTGAATGTGTAATCTATGGCTAACCAGAGTGGTATATCTATGGGTTAACCTCAATACATCATGGCGGGTTCAATGTTTTTCTTGCTGATTTTAAAACGTTACAGCAACAATTTTACATGTTTGGATTTCATTCGCTCGACTTACTCTCTAAACCTTCCTGGCACTAATAAAAAAACTGTGTTATTTTCAGCGAAACCGGTCTAGTAATTATTGAAAAAATCGAAGACACACAGATAAACATTCATTCGTATATGTAGAGATTAACTCCACACAGGAGGCCCCGATTAAAAGAATTTCCATATGCCATCTTTAAGGATACGGGATAGAGAGTCTTTTTGAGTAGAGGATGGAGTGAAAATGGGTATTAAAGAGGCCCATGTTATAAGAGGGAGGAAACACAAATGCCGGAAAATCGTTCCACAGCCGAGCTATTGTACTCAAGATTGAGTAATAGAAACGATCCGTTCTCAAGTGACAAATGTTAAGTGTGTACAAAGGTTGGGCATGCGTTTAGCGTGTTTCTAGACAGTTCCTAAGAGCATCTTCTACTGAAATATTGGTATAATAAGCACAAACTCCTGTGCTCTAAAGATGGGAATCCATTTTTTAGATAGGGAAATTTATCAAACGGACCGTACGTTTTTGCACAGAGTCAAAGGTTTTTTTTTTAGATTTTCTGGGGTTCCAGACAAGAGGCAGCTGTCAAATCCAAGAGTGGAGCGCTCTTGTAATGCATACAGGGTCAGCAGTTGTGTAGCATTAAAGCACCTATAGGGTCTGTATAGTACTCCCAGCATTTGATAGGCTACTTTGACTCTGGCTTCAATGGAGCCTTCGTGCCCGAGCTTGTATCTTAGAGTTACACTAAGGGCATCAATAGAAAGCATGTTGGAAAGATTGGTTTAGTTGGAGGAAACCAGTTTTTTACCCATTTTATATGTAATCTGATACGATTGGGTCTTTCAAACATTAAATTGGACGGGGTTATTCTTACCACATGAGGAAACCTTCCCGAGGTAACCATCCATTCCCTGCTTCAATGCTCCCCGAGTCGTTGAATTTTGTATGCCCTTGTGGGTCTGTAATACAAAATACTATTATGGACTGTACTAGAATTCTCGTAAAAATTTATTGGTACACACGACAAAAGGTGATCGGTGTGCAACAAAAACAAAGTAGGAGACAGAACTGATCCCTGTGGGACGCCAGCATTTATCATTTATCACTATCCACCAGCTTATGGAATTATCAGTGAATTATTTTTTCTTGGTTGATTAAGTCACTTTAATGAAATGTTAAATTTCTTTTAAATGCTAATATACGAGTATTTTGGGTGTTTTGTGAATAACGCTACTTTTGTGCTGACTGCCTCAATTACATAGACTGTCTTCTTTTTTATTTTTTATAAGTAGGTATCTATAAAATGACGTATAAGATATAAATTAAGCAAACAATGTTAAAACAGTGTTGTTGTGTGTAGTCTAATTCTCTCTGTTAATTTTTGCAATGAAATGACATGATGCAAACTACCCCGGAATTACTTAAAAGCAAGAACTATTTTTATTATTCACGCCTTGGGGCCTGAGAGAATGGTTGACGCTCAGTTGGGGAGAGAGGGGGTGAAAAACAAGCCGAGGTCGGCTCAGGCGAGGGGATTGAGAATTGACTTTAGTTTTGGGACGCCTGGAGAGTGGTCGTTTCATCCTCACCAGAAGTTTGCCATATCGGGTATCGTTCTAATTTACTTAAATTATTCCACTTTATTTTTGTTAATTCAGAAATAATCTAAAATCAGTCAAATTTAATCGTAACCTGTAATGATCTAAATGCGTCCACAAAGAGATTTATAGCTTTTCCTAGAGCATTAGCGGTATGTGTAAGATGACGTATAGACATAAATGAAGCAAAGAATGTTAAAACAGTGTTGCGTTTAGTCTTATTCTCTCTGATAATTTTTGCAATGAAATGAAAGGATGGTTTAGAAATCAGCGTTAGGGGAATTACGTGTCGATTGATTACTATGAGTTTAGTGTATTTTTTTTTATATAATAAATTAATCAAAGGATCTTTTTCAATTCATATTATGAATGAAGCAACTCGCCAATGATTCATTTGAGTAACTGTTATAAAAGCTTACGATTAAATTTTCGCAGTATAAATGAGAACACTGGAAAACAATCAAATAAATACGGAATAAATGGAGATAATTTAATCTAGACGAACAATAGGAAGTGAATGATGCTATTAGGAGAAACTGGCGACTACGTAAGAAATGTAAATGTCACTACTGTCGCCGTGCTTCAAATGTTTGACGGCTATCGAAATATTAATTCTTAGTGGGCAGTTCAGCAGGTAGAAGCAGATAGCCAGAATGTTAAAATAATCTTAGTTGACATTTGAATTTGAATTTAAATACAATAAAGGTAGACTTGCACCTCGTTTGAGAGAGGAACACGACTCCGAACTAAAATAATGTTTAAAATATCTTTATTTCTTTTTAGCGTCCTAAAACTTCCCCATCAAATATCACCTTTTCTTGTATAACATTTTCTTCTATCCATTTATATATTACTTCAGTTTTACAACACATCCCAAAAATGGTATCACAATAATCCACTGCCTCCGGGCTGCTCGTTCTTCGTCATATTTATATATTACACTCCCAAAACATCCATATCGTAAATCAAATTACCAACTTCCGGAACCCAAAATCAAACTAATATATTTATCACAACACAATAGGGATCTGATTATTATATATATTATTATACATAAATCCATAGTTAAACATAATGAGCATTATGCGTACAATTGTGCTGAAAATATTGAATTTTTTTTAATTCAAACATGTACTTTTGCTTGTTCTGTTATCAATTAAAACAGGTCCCATTTGTCAATTATATAACTCAATCAAAATCAATATTAAATCGAACAAACGCTTTGTTAAAAACTACTAATTTATTGAATTTTTACGTCAATCGCTTAGACCAAGCTTCGTCAGGGCAAATATAATAACTAAATCAAATAATACAGAGTTATCCTATATACAGGTACAGAAAAAGAGTGAGACAAGATAATACAAAAAAGAGAGAGTAGAATAAAATATAGGCAACAATTGAAAAGTATTGTGTATAAGAGGGAGACAACAATAATATATATTGTAACAACGAACTAGTAGTTGAAAAAGTTTCATGGGGAAATAACGAAGTTATTAAGACAGTCCTATAATGATTTATAAAAGACAGAGCCATTATTAGTGAAAAATAGACTACACATCATGATGATTAAATGAGTGAGTGAGACAACATAAGAGATGTATCCATAACAAACATGTGAGGGGAAGTTAATAATTGAATGAGGAAGGATACACAGGAAACATGTTTAAAATCGAACTATAAGATAAATTTATATTTTTTTGAGTTTACCTTGGAAGATTCACCGCTGAAGATACACCGCAGAAAATTCACCGCGTGCAACAGAAAACATAAAATGTCTGAATGGTGCCAAGGACTGTTCGTATTAGGGCAATGAGTTAAATGAAACCAATCTAAAACTTCATTTCACTTCTTATTTTTTGGACTAACTTATTGACACTCATCCAAATCAGCTAATGCTATCTTACTGATTTATTTCATCTTTATCAATATTGTACTTCAATTTAAGAACTGTTAATATTATATTCGTTGGCAAATTTGGCAAAATTTTATTCGAGATTTGTTAATTTTATCTAACGATTTATTTTACTTGTTTATCAGACCGAACCAGTTTCTAACAATCACGTTAATCTAAAAAAATATATGTTGGCATTGGAAGATACAAAACGCCATACATCGGTTCAAAAATAATCAAATCGTTAATTGGCTTGGCTAGAAGGGAGTCTGAAAGGCATTTAGTTATGTCCTCAGATCATGGAGAAATGAAACTTAAATTAATTAATACCAATTATTCATAACACGCTTAGTAGACAGATGGGAGAAAAACAATAATTATAAAATATGACACCAAGTATAACTGGAGCATTTGGTTAATTGGAACAGGAAAACTGCCTTGCTGGGAAGTAATATCGACTTGACAAGACATAAGAGCACCTGTGCACGTTTGAATTATCTTCAGTTGCTTAAATATTCTCAATTGTAATGGGTTATTATGTAATATTATGTACTTTCTATTTTGTCATATGATATATGACATAATGGAAAGTACACAATATACCCGTATGTAACGTAATAAGTAATTCTTCAGACTGACAAATGATGTTTGATTTTAACAATATCTAATTCGGCAAGAGCAACAGATATCTAAATAAAAATATTGCCTATGAGTATGATCGAGACAAAGCCGTTCATTTTATTAGAGGAATTGCTAGTACCATTTATTATTTAATTCTATTTTCATTTGTGCATTGATCATTTGTAATATTAAT
>JAHDVE020010768.1:0-22973 GCA_022606495.2 Halesus radiatus | reverse complement strand
TGACCCTATACAAATCGCAAGTGCACCCCACTGTAGAATTTGGCAGCCACCTCTAGTCCGGAGCCCCAAAATATCCGAAAAAAACCCTTGACTCTGCAGAAACGGGCAGTTCGTTTGATAGATTCACCTATCTTAACAAACGGACAGTAATCTTTGGAACACAGACATCAGGTGGGAATGCTGTCCTTGTTCTACCGGTATTTTAGTGGAAGATGTTCCAAGGAACTAGCATCATTGATCCCTTCGGCACCGGTGCATAGTCGGGAAACACGCCAAATGCACACGGTTGTCATTTGTTACATGAGAACGGGTCGCTTCTACGACTCGTTCGTGTGTTCAACAGCTCGGCTGTGGAATGATTTGCCGCCCCCTATGTTTCCTCCATTCTACAACATGGGTCTCTTCAAGACCCAAGTTCACTCCTTATTATCCTCCAAAAGACCCTCCACACAGCATCCCCAAAGATGATATAGGCCTTGAGGGGAATAATTTCCCTCAGGGTCTCCTGTGTGGAGTCATTGTAAGTTGATCATTAGCAGATTTTCTTTTTGAAGAGTAAATATAAATACTTTGCGGTGCGAAGCGAGTTTTCTGCAAAATGTTGAGATTTATTTATTGACAAATCACTGAAAGGGACATGGCTCCAGGCTCGCCCCTCACCCTGCTAAATTTGGCTTCTTGCCCTCACCCCCGAACAACACCTCTGTTGATTTTCTTCTCTGTGGGCTCTACACTCTACACTCATTTGTAAACAAAAAAATTTCCATACATTTTTTGCTGATCGTTCAGTACACTCTAATGTTGCCAGCGCAATATAAGACATAATTATACCATGTCATGGGACATTATAGGAAATACTTTCGGTGCCTCTTCAAAGATTGCCCCTATGTTTTTTGCGCAGTATAAACGTATGAGAAATCTGGCGTTGCCGACTTGCCCCTCTTTCAATACGAGTTATGCTTATTGGAACTGTATGCAGTGTAAATCTTTAGGTTTATAGATTTATTTATAAAAATTACAATTATATGGAGAGAATGTGATGTGTAACATTGCATCAACATGCGCAGCATAATGTTCTCAATCTGAAAATTTGTTTACTTCAATCGATACCTTAGTTCAGTGGTCGGCAAAGTGCGGCTCTGGCACAAAAATCCACGAGCAGGCGCAACAGTCTTGTGTACAGTGGTCGGAGCTTATTGTATCTGTAAATCGTGGGCGCCTTTCAAAGGTACCTTCCTGAAGAATAAAGTTGTCCTATTCTCAATTCAGCTGCACATCCAATAGGTATTTTTGTCATCAATTTGTTTCACTTTCCGAGCCTGCTGAAGCATCGCCAAGAAAATAATTCCTCCATTGACAAACACTATTTCAAAACAACCATTTTAAATATGAGGGAAGCATTTATCAGCAAGTTTCAGAAATTTAAAAACAGTAGAGCGACCTTAGCATGTGTCAAAAACCCTCTTAATGCTACGATAACAGATTTTAAATTTTCTCCTTTTGGCATTGACATTGGTAACTTTGAAATACAATTGCTGGATTTAAAAAAAAAAAACAAGGAATTATGGAGCTCTAAATTTGAACGTCTTTATGTTGATTTGGAAATAATGGAGAGGGAACAAATGTGAACTTAGTTCACATCACAAGTGGTCTGCTTTGAAAGACCTGGAGAAGGAAGACATGATCATGTTAACCCCTGGAATAGTATGACTCTTATGATCAGCTAAAAAAACTCTCGTTTGCTCTCTTTTCCTTTTTGGTTCTACATATTCATGCGAACAATATTTTTCAAGCATGAATTTTATCAAGAGTAAACTGAGAAGTCGTCTTATTGATGAAAACCCGGAATCGTGCCTAAAATTAAAAACAACAATACACAAACCTGACATACTCAAACTTTCCAAGGAGATGCAAGAACATTATTCGCATAATCGTTTGTCAGTCATTGTCTTGATTTAAATTTATGGATACCTTACTTTTATACTATTTTTTATTAATAAATAAAATCATTATTCAGTACTAAATCAAGTTTTATTCAGTGTACCCGTAGGTCTAAAATTATAATAAAGGTTTACTAAATTAACACGTTCATTGTTAACTAAAATTCGTACACATTAATGCCATGCTGAGAACATTTGACTGAAAGGTCGAGCAAACTAAAGGAGTGTTTACATGAGCATAATATTGTATAGACATCATAATTTACTGTTTTTTTTTCAGAAAGAAAACGAGAAAGAGGAATGTGTAATGTTTTATTTATTATGGCGAACTAAAGGAGTATTGTCTGTTTTAGACCGGAAATAGAACTGACGGCGCAACGCGCATGCCGGTCAAATTACTGTCAACGCGTGACGCGCGGTGTCAGCAATGAACGTGTTAATAAATAGATTTGGCTCTTAAATTTTATTTTAATCGTTGTAATGTACATATTTTGCTCTTTGGCGGGAAAGTTTGCCGACCACTGCCTTAGTTCAATAGGGAACGAACTTAAAATACCTCATTTTGAGAAAACTGGATTTGAAAATTTTTCATACAGACATCTCTCCGATGTAAAGTTATTTTGTCCACCTATAACATAATAATAGATGCAACATGTAAGTAATTTATCAACCTATCATATCATAGGTGTAAATGACTACATTTATTATGTTCCAAATGGAAACATTTGACGTGTTTCTCCATTGAACTAAGAATGTGCTGATTTCATTATAATTCCATAAAGAATTATCTGACTACATAATTAGGACGAATTAGACTTATTTTTTTATTGAAATACGAGAGAAGAGAGTTTCTTTACCATTTTTCATCATTAACTGAAAACCCAGAAATTTTGAGTTATTTCCCTATTGAACTAAGGTATCGAAGTGTGACACTGAAAGCTATTTTCCTGTTCTATCGTGTATTATAACTACTGATAAATTGATATTCAACCCATTAGCTTATCAATTTTCATTTTGAATGAATTTTAAAAATAAATTTGCGCTAAGGATTATATCGACATGTGTCTCCTCCCGGTGTGTTAAGCTTGAGATTTGGTATTAGATTCCCATGAACTAAAAGACAGTCCTCAGCTTTGCGGAATTTATTTTTCTTGACAATCCATTTCTTCCCCTCGTTTGCAACATCATTGCCTGATGGACTAATTTCTATGAAGATTATTTATTAAACAAAATATATTTATTTGCAGGTCGAAGACGCATTCCTGTAAACTGGTCCCCCGACATTGACTACAGGAAGAACTCCCCGTTCCATTCCAATAACCGAACTCCGCCCAAGGCCGTCATGAACCTCCAATCTCCGATCAAGAACGGAATAATTCTCCGCTCCACTCCTCGCAAGAGACTCCTGATGACCGACTTTGACAAACCGAGCAGCAGCTCTGAAACTACAGAACTCAATGACATGACTCCCCAAAAGTACCGCAACCAAAGTCCAACAAAAAACTCTCCGGCACCCAAACGATTCAAGATCGACAGATCTCTGGCTTCGAACTCCAACGAACCTCTGGAAGTCATGCTCAGGGCAATGAGCCACGAACAACTCATCGATATTCTTAAAAATGTTACACAGAAGCATTCAAATGTCGAGGAAGAAGTTAGGAACAACCTTCCGTTGCCCGATCTGAAACCCGTTGAAGAGAAATTATCTTACCTAAAACGTAACATCTTCAGAAGTCTTCCGATATCTCGTCTGTATTCAAAGACAGACTCTCCCGCATATTCGAGAGCTGCAACTCACATCATGGCGTTTAAAAAATATCTTATCGAACAAGGTAAGATATTCGTGGATTCGCACAACTGGCACACCGTACTGGAGTACGCTATCCTGGCTTGGTCGTATGTCAGAGGAACTCCTCATTGGGACAACCACCCTCACAACGCAGTCAGACGGCATTGCTTCAAGTATCTCGCCGGCTTGTGCATGAGTGCTTTGAAAAAAGACGAGTTTGAACACGAAACAATGCTGGACGTCCAAGAGAAGTTCGAGAGCATGATTTCCGACAGTGACGATATTCGTTCGTGCTTGAAGTTCGTTAGCGTGCAAATTAAGACGGCCCCGCAAAACATCAATAATAATAATAACTCAATGTCTGTCGGACGAAGGTGTATCTAAATCAGGTTTCAATTGTTCCGTCTTTGAATTGTTGCTCAAATGGCCTTTTCATTCACTGTGCCATTTCTCCATTATTTTTATTTTGTTTTGTCCGTCGTCTTTGAAAGTATACTTTATACTCGTACTTGAATATCTGTCTGTAGTATTCAGATAAGCGTGTTTAATGTTAGTTCTCGTTACATATTTTAATGCATTTATTAACAATGTCTGAATGATGTGCTCTTTTCTTATAGGATCTTTAAAATTAGTTTATTTCAATGTAAAAACATTCCGTACATCAAAAGGTAAATGTGTATTTTAAAAACACCCTGGTTTCTTATTGGCTTCACTTCTAAGCGTTTGCGTAAAAATTAGGGTATGGCGCGCATGCATTGAATTGTTCATCTTCACAGACAAACTGCCACCAATCAATCATACACATTTTTTTTGTTTTTTTTACGACTAGATAATTCAATTCATTTTTATGATAATAACATAGTGCGGTTTTGTGTTATTTCACTTTAAGATAACTTCACGATAATAAAATTCAAAATAATGATTTCTCGGTCTCATTCACAGGTTGCTTTCTCCCATTCTTTTCACCAGGTTTTGACCCCTCCAAGGACAAAATGCTCCTGTAAGATTTAATGTAAAGTCAGGATAGCAAATAAACTCTACGTTCCTTGCAAAATTAGTGTAAAATATTATTATTGGTTGTGAAGTAGGAGGGGGTGAGCCGGCTCTCCATGTCACCCGAATCCTTCCGACTGCAATCAGAGTCTCCG
The DNA here is from genome assembly GCA_022606495.2 of Halesus radiatus. Taxonomy (NCBI): domain Eukaryota; kingdom Metazoa; phylum Arthropoda; class Insecta; order Trichoptera; family Limnephilidae; genus Halesus; species Halesus radiatus. The sequence goes on along the minus strand of JAHDVE020010768.1, from coordinate 18,096 downwards.
CGCCGCACCGGCTTGGCAACTTCAAGTGCTCCTTGAGTTTTTTTTTACGTTAAAGTGAATTTGCATGAACATTGATTATGATAAAATCGATGAAAGGTTACACCATCGCTTTTTCTATCTTTTCCAGAACGACTTGTGCAGTCATGTAGGCATTTTGCAGTTGTCATTGGAGATTCATGCCCGGCGAGCACTTGTAATCGACTGAAACCCGTGTTATCTCTGTAATGCCAATTGACCGCATGTTGTTGCCCACATTTCAAATGCTAATGCTTATTTAATTTCTATATCTCAATGTTCATATCGTAGATAATAGAAACAAGGGAGTTGGGCCATGAACCCTTATCATTATGAAACCGTGAGAAATTTTGGAAGTGTTTTTATTATCACCCCATGAAGTTTAAAAATATGATGTGACAAATTTGCATTTTTTTAGTATCGTATTGTATACAATAATATGTAATAACTTATTACTTTTATTCATTTTGAAATATAACTTCTAGTATTAAAGGGTTAACGAAACGTGATATGCCCTCACAGTTGCCGGTAATTTAAATATTTTTGAAAAAAACGGAGCACGTAATATTTTTAAATATTGAGATGAATTATTTATTGGCAGGTGATACGTAATATGAAATGAATAAATTCCTTGAAGGATTTGTGCTTTGCACCTGCAATAAAAATTTATTCCACTTCATTTTCCGTATGTAAACCCGCCAACGAACGTTTAATTTTAAAATTTAAAAGCAGGTACTAAAAGTAGTTTTTCTCTAAAATATTTAGATCAGCGCCATCTTTAAACGAGTATTACCTTTATTTTACCCTTAATACAGACCATCCAGGTCACGTTTCTACTTTGAGCAATTTATATTGAAGACTGATTAATTCTCCAATATGTGGCCTTATACTTTTAATTAATTCAAAATATTTCGGAATAGAAGACCTAAAAATCTGAGGTGTTCTTATTGAAAATCCTTTCTATATATTTTCAAAAATAGGAAGTCGTAAACACAAATTCGTATTGCGTATTTTTATAAGTAATAAACATATTTTAATCTATTAGCATTTTATGAAGTCTTGTTAACAATATTTATAGTTAAAAATGTTCCCATATTGGATAGTTTGTAGACCTGACTGCTGTGTCGCCAATTGTGTAATGCCGACATCCAGTTGTTTAACCATCTTTTCATACGCACTTGACTATCAATTATTGTGTCATCTTCGTGTTTGAATGTGTTTTAATTTTCAAAATACACTGCTAAAGGCAAAAATAATGTAGGGGAATCAGAAGACAGGCCATTTTAATCATTTGGTATTATAATATGACATTGATATTAGGTCTTCGAGTCTCTTTGACTAAAGTAATTGTACTCAAAGGGATAGATACTCTTAGTACAAATCTCCCTGGTGAAAGACCACCATTCACAACTGAAACGTTGCTTGTGATGGCTTTAAATTGAAGATGCCACAGTCCCACTATCTCCGGGCAGCTGAGAGTAATTGGGTCTCTTTTGCAGTATTCATATAAAAAACTTTCTCTGTTCCCCTGAAATATAATGTCCTCTGCAGTATTTAACCCTGCATACAGACTAGTGAACTCAAATTGCTTTCCCACCTCGTTCATTCTATGATCTATTTCATAAAATCTATGAAATAGAAGGTCCGATAAAAAAGAAGCCCAATTTTAGATCCACTCCAACTTTCGTTCTATTCTATTGAAAATAGATGATAGATTAGAACATTGTCTATTGTTCTGTCCAAAAACAAACACACTTCCTTTCAAAGATTTGCTGCATCACTTTGAGCTCCGAGAATACAAATAAATTGAAATGGAAGAGAAATAGAGCAAGTGCGGACGTGCTACAATTCCTCTCTATCATGGGAAAGGTTTGAAAAAATAGAATAGATAAGGTGGGAACCCAGCGTTACTGGCGGAAGATCCGTCTATTGTTATTTTTTTAAGTCTGCATTTGATACAATTAATCCCATACCCTTACTAATTTTAAATATAACATTATTAGAATGTGCCTATATGAACAAGTGTGCCTTAGTGGATTTATTTAGTTAAGTACTGAACTATTTTGTAAAATGGCTGATAGAGTTTGTGCAAATATGTTGTAAATTCAAAAGACAACAAAAAAAACCTGTCTTGAGTTGCTTATGATTTTCTTTTTAACTTTAGTGTGCCGAAATTACCCATCGAATATGCAAAATTTTATCTGTTGAACGCCGGCGTATCCGATTGACAATGTCAAAAAATCGTTTCTCTGAATATTAGTAACTATTCACGGGGTTATTCAACTATTTATGATAGATATATACAATTTTTATAAATATATGAACACGTTATCTGGTAAGACGGTACAATTTACAAAAATGTAAATTCTAAATTCAAAGTTTTTACAAAAATAGACTCATGCGGGCCGCACGCAAACTTACGCTCGGCACACTACTGAAGTATTAGACCGAGGGGGTTCAGCATTTCAAAGGTTAATTTACAACATTTTTACCTATGATTTATTTAAAATGTGTAATATTTTCGACCTTTTTTATTTGTTTATTTTTTCTGCACTTCCATTTATAGTCATAGTTTAGTAGTTATATTAATTAAAAAATTTTGTCTGTTTTTATTGTTTTTCATGTTATGCTCCAGTGATGTTTTTGATAATTTAATTATGTATTACATATATGTACATAATTTAATTCTTCTTCCATTCTTAACAAGTTTACTTAAAAATGATTTTTTTTTAATGTAAATGCTGCATTATTAGTAAAATTGGTTGTGCAAATTTAAAACCAATGATACATGTTCACTCATCTCCACTTCATTTTATGATAAATAATAATATGTATTGTTTTGAAGGTACCTATCATGTTGTAACCATTTTTTTTTCAATATATGAAAATATTGTAGTAGGCTAAGGATTTTTAATTGAATAAAGTATTTTTAAATAATTGTTTTTTTTTTTTTTTTACTTAAATCTTTTTCTTGTGTACTTTTCAATTCAGTCAAAAATGTATGAACCATCTCATAAAAAGTGGACAATGTGACAATTTTTCAGATTCGATATTTCGGTTTCAAAATCTGTTGATTATTGTGTTTCCCCCCTGCCAGCATTTTTGTGTTGTCAGGATTTGGTTGTACCCATTTAATTCTAAAGATGTCTGTAAATGAGCAACTTTTTATGTCAATTTCTTGCCGGCAAGAAGTTGTCGTACGAAGTTGCTTGTTTGTGGGGCACCTAAAGATCCTCTACACCTTTCTAATACCTACGAGTGTATTGACATAATAGGCCATAAAGGCCCACACGCTACATTTAAAAAAGTGGTTTATACTTGCTCATAATTTAAATTGAGATCAAAATAAATAAGAAATGCATTGCCGAACAGTTCTCTTGTCCAGTTCACAGTTAGAAAAATTGGTTTACTTTTGACTATTTTTACAAAGAGATTTTCATGACGAAGCTGTCTAGGGAAGAGTGCTGTTTACTTCTAAATAGATAATGGAATTCTTGAGAAATTTTTCTGTATTTTTGGACATAGGACCATTGACCTCTCAGGTACAAATATTTGCAAAACATTAGAATCATTTTCTAATATCACAATTTTCCCGCATTTCATACCAACTGAGCGAGAACAATGGTTTTATGAAAAATAAATAAACCCTAAATTTTACGAACAGAGCTAAACCAACATTTTCGTAGCAATATAGAACGTCAATAAAGTACCAGATCAGAAACGTGAAGTTCGTACAAGTTCGCTCTTCAAGTGTCATTGCGCGTTGAGTTATTATTTTTCGTGAGTTGTTTAGAGAATGTAAACATCGTATTGTTTATATTTTTCTGGAAAAATCTTATATTTTTAAGTAATCTTTTAAAAATCCATAACATGGCGTGATATTCAATTTCCACCGTGGAAGTTATCAGTGAATCTATTAAACCTATTTATTTTTATTAAAAATAAAAGATAAATCCGCGTGACCGCGAGTGCTCGCGTGAAACCGATTGGGCACTTTCTATTTTATTGACAGAAAGTCATTCTGAAGTGTTGTATTAATGTGGTTTTTGAAAATCCATTAAATTTATTTGTTGTGTAAAGTGAAATATATCTAGTAAGCTTACTGCGACTTAAGTTTTCAAAGTGGTTTTACTTGAAACACGTACACCAAGTAGGTCAAATAAATGAATGTCACTAAACCAAACACGAAAGATATTTTACTTTAAGGGAATTCAGTGATAGTTGTCACCATGCTCTAATGTTTTGTTGTGTCTATTTCCATCTTTAATAATATCTTGGCGGCTTGACATTTTACTTAGTGAATTGTGCATTTTGTCAGTGATAAATAATCGTTTGATGTGAATGTGAAAACAATGGAAAGATTATCCCATGACTTGAACCTTGCTCTAGAAGAGAGTAATTGTGGCAAGCAGGGGCGTAGAAAGTTTGGCCTGAGGAGAAGAACGAGATCTGCTGGAAACCTACGTAAGTACTTTTACTATTATAATTATGCATAAGCTAAGTTAGTAATATAGTTCCTTACCAAGAAAACTAAATAAAGAATCATTACTTAGAGCTTTTGAATTATGAATTAAAACTGAATAAACTCATTGTGTTCTCAAAACGTATTGAGTTATTCCAAAAAAGTTATGCTTTTCTACATTTGTGAAAGTAAGATTTACATCACAACGGCTGGTATTTTTTATTTGCTGTATTATTGCACACATTTCTTTGAGAAATTTAATTTGAATGCCTTAATTTAATTATAAACACATCTTTAATATACCTTGGTTGTATCTAGTTTTTTTTTTTTATATTAACGAACCATTGTCCAATTGCACAAAATAGACAACACGAAATTAGGAAAAAAAGAACAGCACATAAATAATACACGAATGAAGCAATGACAAAAATATGCATTTGAGAGAACATTCAAGTCAAAAGCCTGAACAAGGTTTTTGTAGAATCCATGATGTTAGACATATTAAAAAGGGATGTTAGACATATTAAACTGCGTTGATAACCATTGAAGGATTGAATCTTGGTCCCCTTAATAGTGTTTGCTGTTCAAAAACGTTTTGTTGAGCATTTTGGAAGGAGAATGGATCCACCCGTCGACAGAAATAATATGTACATAAATGGAGAGGTATTTTTGAGTAGGACCTAAGCTACTATTAAGGCTTATCTTAAACGTCTGTCTGTTTGGAGTTCTACTGTCTTGAATGTGATCAATCTAATATACTAATATTTATTCATTTTATTTAACCTTTTAGACACGGGAAGCGCATAACTGCGCCGCACTATACATGCCCTGTACGTGGGCAGCTCTCCCGTGCCCCGCAAAGCTTCTATAGTTTAAAGAGCTCCGCTTGTGACAGAAGTCATGCATATTTTTGACACGTAGAAAAGGTTAAGATCACTTTCAACTTCAACGACAGACATTTGACTTTAGCTATAATAATAATAATAATAATAATAATTGGATGATTTGTATAGCACTGTTTTTCTGAAAAATCTTCTCAAGGGCACTAAACAAATATGACTTCCTATTCTTTATATTATGTACAAACAGATACTTACCTGACAGGTCGCTTCAGATGAACACAGTTTTATTGGAAAATTTAATCATAGAGATGATATTTTTACAGTTGTTATTTACCCTTCTTTTCCATTGATGTTTATTAGAAGATTGGTGGCACAAGACGAGTTGGTATTTATTTGAAATATTTAGGACTGGAGAATATTTATAAAATGACCTTAAAAAGCGTACGAAGTTTTTAATAGACATTAACTTTTTTTTTATACATTTAGTTATTTACAGTATTGCGGACTGTGGACGCATTTGCGCACCGATGTGTGATTTTTTAAAAACTTATTCTATAAGTGACTTTAGGTGAACATTAACCGGCTTGCCTAGCTAAACAATTTACGTGTGCTATACTAACTAATGCTAAAACATAATTAGATAAAGAAAAGGAAGTAATATTTGTACAGCGCCCCTGAGGTGATTTTCACAAAAACGGCGCTATACAAATCATCCAATTATTATTTTTACCTTTTCACAGCTGAAAATGAAAACATGCATGTGTGTGCGTAGTGCTTGGGGCACAGTTTGTTTACACATACGTATATGCGTGTAGCGGTGAAAAGGTTAAACAACCTGTTAAGTGGTATCAACTACATAAGTATCTTTTTTGAGAGTCTCAAAAGATACTGGGTTTTTGCTTACCACGGGCATTATTTGCTCAATAGTATTGAGGGGTGGCCCAGGTTTCATACATTTTTCTCCATTCTCCTTTAATAATATGTATTTGGATAATTTGTGTAGAGTCCTATTTCCAGAGTGGAAGATACTCTCAATATCGCCCTGGTGGAAGACCACCATTCAGAATCAAAACGTTGCTTGAAATGGTTTTAGCCATGTTTGGTGACCATTCAGAATCAAAACGTTGCTTGAAATGGTTTTAGCCATGTTTGGTGACCAGATCTGAATAGCCAGGTATTTCCCCACCTTCCTCTTCCCCCATCCCCTCCCAAAATACCTTCAGCCACACAACATTCCCCAATAGGGGATGCCATAGTCTCACTGGCTCCAGACGGTTGGGAGCAGTTGGGACTCTTGTGGGGTATTCATATAAAACAAAAGAAAAGAGCCGTTGTGAAAAATCACCTCAAGGGGGCTGTACAAATATTACTTGCTGGGGTTTACCCCCCACAGGGGGCCATACAGACTATTTTGGGAACCTCTGCTCTATATTAACACATTATAAAATATTTGCTTGAAAAGATATGATTTTGCACCCACAGGACATAATATCAGAAAACACTGCACATTGCATGATATTGCAGTTACTGTTTTATTCTTATTTGTTATTGATAATACATTAATGTTTTTTTTGCTGTTCAAATTTAGGGAAGATTTTTAAAATGAGTGAAAAAAACTAAAAAAATTATTCTCATGTTTAACTGAAGTTATTGAAAATAATTATTTATATTTACAAATATTTATAGTTATTTACAATGTTGTGGACTATGAAAGTTTCAAACTTTTTTGTAAATAACTTTAGGTGGGTACTAACTGGCTAATTTCGCTATCTAAATTGGGTTTGCAACTGGTAGAGGGGAGTCTGAAAATTTATTAAATAATGCCAATTAAATTTATTCATAGGTACCTAGTATTCATAACGAATTTAGCAGATAGATTAAGAAAACCAATGATTTCAGAATATTACACTACGCATAACCGGAGCATTTGGTTCCTTAGAACAGCCAATCTGCCTAGCTGGGAACTAATATAGACTTAACGAGACATAATAGCACTTGTACACATTTGAATTGTTTTCAGTTTAAATATTCTCAATTGTTATTGTACAACATTATGTATTTTTTACTATGTTATATCTTATATAAATGTATTCATTCATGGATATGATTTTCTGAAGAGATGTGTTTTGAGCTTTGCTCTGAATTTCGATTCTGAAAAATCTCTACGAATTACCAATTGTCCGTATAACCGGTGTCCCGATAGTCAACGTTCTATTCTTATGTATTCAAAGTCGTTAACATGGTTTATGCTAGATTTTAGAATAGTTTATCTTTCGCGTTGCTGAAGTTTAGTAATAATTTGTTTGTAGTTTACATTGCCTACAGATAATTTATCGTTAGACATAAGTCATTAATCATTACTGTATTCTGCAGAACTGCTGCTAATGGTGTGCTTAAAAATGCATATTGTTTTCTAGTACAACGTGCTTTTTTCTTTGTCTAACCATACGATTACGCTTGTTCCACTCTGCGAATATAATATGTATTTATATTATAGTATGCCATATCTCATATCTCACGATGTCGCTCGCCATTCGTTACAGACGGATAATATAATATATATATATATATATATGTATACATATATTTTATGTATTATGTACTGCACAGGAGTTCCAACTGCTCCCAAACGTCCGGAGCCAGTGAGACCGTGTCATCCCCAATTGGAGTATGTTGTGAGGCTTAGGGTAATGGGGGGGGAGGAAGGTGGGGAAGTACCCGGCTATTCAGATCTGGTCACCAAACATGGCTAAAACCTTAGAGTAATAATATACCAAGAGACCTTTCTAATCTTCCCTAATAATAATACGAATGGTTGAAATACTCGCAAAAATAGCTCTCTCTCTTTGTGCTCGGTTTTATAAACATATGAGAAAGAGAGACAAACAATTTTTGTTCAAAACATTCATTTGTGGGAGGGTCTTAAAGTCTTGAAGCCAATTTCTGAAAACGCACGAACTTCACTTCGATGCTATCTGTCAAACAAATTGACATTCGGAGTTCGATAAAAGTGAAATAATTTCGTGAATTGAGTGAAATTGAGCGAAAAAAAGCTATGGCCATATGTGCAGTTATTGGGTGCTTCAACTGAAGTACTAAAGGACAAAAAAAACAGTTTTCACAGGTATTTATCAATAAATTCGTATTTTTCACTTTGATCTCAAATATTTAATAATCTACTCTATAAAAGAACTCGGAGCCTTCGCCAATATTTAAACAACCCTTGCACTATTTGTATTATTGTAATAAACATCCTTTTTAATTGAGTTTTAATGCATTTTCAATATATTACATTTACAATAATTTTGCGTAATTATGAGAATACAAATTACCAATTTCATTTGGGCATCTCAAAGTAGCTTTGTCTCTTTCGTTCTCATGTTAGCACTGCTAAATGTTGGTAAACAGATGGTGACAAAATGTGTTTTGTGAATTCCTTGTATTTCCACCATGAAAAAATCAGGGCTGTGCTAAAGTTGGGTTGTTTTTATATATGTAACTATTTATAGATTTCCAAAGGAGGAAGCAAGACTTCAAAAATGGATCCATGCAACGAGAAGAGTAAATTGGATTCCAAAATACCACAGTACAATTTGCTCAGCTCATTTTTTAATTGAGAACTTCGACACATCGCTTCCAAAGGTCTGGATTTCGCGGTGCCTCTATGTAATTCAATAGAACCCTTGGCTATACAAAAGGTATTTATGAATTTTAGGTGTAAACTTTATTTATCTTTAATACATTCATTATTATTTATTTTTGTAATCTGTGCCAAAACTAATAAGGGTAATATTTTCAGATAATTCCAAACTCCTCAAATGGAACCTAACCGCCTTTGTCAGAACAGGCGCTTACATTAAATTCAGAAAGAGATTTTGTAAGTATATCAAAATATAAACACATTCATTAGCCGCCTTATAATAATGATAATAATAACAGAGCATTTATATAAAGCAGTTTTGTGTTACTACTTTACATTCTATTTATTGACACTACCATAAAAAAAAATATTAGGTGCAACATTTATTTAGCTTTAATACATCGACAATTTTTGATGTACTGACTACTAAAACTAATAAAAAATAATATTTTCAGATAATACCAAACTCCCCAAATAGGATCTCGCTGCCTGTGTCAGAAAATCCGTTTATATTAAATGCAGAAATAGATGTTGTGAGTACCTATATAGTATGTAATAAAAATACAAATGAAGTTATTAAAACACAAATTAATTATTGGTTTTCATATTTACAGATTATGGAAAATTCAGATAGCATTGGACATTAACGCTCGACTCGGTACCTGAAACCCCACGGAAAATAATTTTAAGACGTATTTTAGATATTTGAGACAGTATTTTAATAAATTGACGTTGATTCTCAATCAATAGATGAAGACACTGTAAGGGTATCACACTCAATCAATAGATTAAGACACTGTACGAGTATCACCCTACAATGCTTTATATTACTTTTCTTTTTAAACAAATTTTTAATGTTATTTTATTTCATGTTATATTATGTACCAATAAATTTTATTGCTTATGTTCCTTAAAAAACAAATAATATTACATAAATCGTTTTCAAGATTTACGACTACCTACTTACTCGCAACAAAATACCTAATTTATTTAATTTGTAGCAACCCTGTTAGTCATGGTAAGGCCACACCCCTGAGGTCACCCTTGGTCAAAAACTCGCTTCAACATCTCGCAATGTGAGGTCTCTATATATTGTTACTCTAAGGCTAAAACCATCTCAAGCAACGTTTTGATTCTGAATGGTGGTCTTTTACCAGGGCGATACTGAAAGTATCTACCACTCTGGAACGTGCCGCAAATATACTGTATATTATTTTAAATGAATATATTGTGAAAATGACACAAATAAAATTTAATTGCGCATGCTGGGGTTTGAACCTGCGACCTCCGGATTCGTAGCCTAGGATTGTAACCACACCACCACGGAGACCATCAAATATACATTTACGGCGTGGCCTAGATATATGTGAGCTGAGCGATATGCGTAATATATATTTTGAACCACTCTTGCCGGACTGTGCCCTTCTCCCTCCCTCAGCCTTGTACGTTTCAGTCGTCCAGTGTTCTTCGCTGTAAAATGAAACGCCTATCAAGGGTTCCCAACTGGTCGACCGCGGAGCAAATTTTGTTCGATCCTGGTTTGCTAAAAACTCGTTTATCATGGAATTTGCCCAGTTTTTTTCTGTTAAGATTTTCTTCATCTTCACAATTATTTTCCAGCGTTCCATCATTTAACTGTGTAGCTTTGAAATGTCCACTTGACTGTCTAAAAATAAAGAGAAAAATAATTTGTATATATCATATACGAGTATATCTGTTCCCGCAATGAGTTTACTAACTCTTGGGAGTGCAATGCAAGTATTTATTATATGTACTTTTTTTTTTCTAATAAAATATTTGTTTTTCACTTGTTCAAAACAAAATATTTGAAAGAGAGAATTTTGAATTTGAGTAGTAGCTGAGTGAATAATTGCTTTCGGTTCCTGCCCAGGTCTTGTGGGTTATTCCTCTGTTAGCTAAGTAGTAAGAGAAATTCAAACATCATCAGGTTATTCATAATCTGAGAATGTTTGTCTTTCTTTTTAATTGGCCAATAATTTCTCAAATACACTTGAAAGGCTGACGTGTGCCCGGCCTTGCTCAGGGTTATGAAGTTTTGAGGTTGTGAATTTTAATAAATTGGGTATATTTTTTTACGGAAAATATATATTTGTTTAGAATTAAAAACAGCTTTATTTTTTACTATAAAAAGTTATTACACATGGATATAATAATAAAAACAATGATAAGATATTAAAAAGGTTTTTAATAATTTGGTATCCCCTACCCCTACCCTACCCCTACCCTTACCCCTGCCCCTACCACTACAGCTACGGATACCCCTACCCCTACCCCTACCTCTACCCCTACCTCTACCTCTACCTATACACCTACCCCTATACCTACACCTACCCCTACCCCTACCTCTACCCTTGCCCCTACAAACTACAACTACAGATACCCCTGCCCCTATTTACACCCCACCATTCTTTCAATATCCTTATTAGCCTTTACATCTCTCGTAAACATACTTCCCAAATACACAACACAAACTCATCCACTTGCTCCAGGTATTTATAAGTCTTCCAAAATTAAAAGAAATTTAATCTATGAACATAATATTGTTTGAATTTTGGGTTGAGCGCCAGGGACAATGTTCAAACTTGTCGCAGTGAGTTCGAAATTTGAACGTTTTGCAACTGGAGTGGAATGGTATTTAATTTTCTTTCCCAGTACGTTACGTTCCTGTTTTTTTTTAATGCAATTTTTACATTTTGCAGCCTCCGCTAACCTCGGGGATCAAGTTCAAATAAACCACATTGTTACTGTTCGAAAACTACATTATACTGTCTTTATTCGACTCCGTAACCCATTCCAGCGCTGAAATAATGAGTAATAACGAAACATACAAACAGGCAAACAAATTTACAAACATACTCGAAATTTAAATATTACATTATCTATGCACCGGTGATATCATCTGTATTCAGTTTGTTTTGACTTTCTCATGTCCATTGCACCCAACTTTCTAGAGAAAAGTTGGACCTGAGCCAATTGATGGAAGAAGTCGTGTAGCCTTATTTTTGTCCAAGCCAGGAATGTGGAAATCTCTAACGTAAAGCTGGAATTTCTCCCAAAAGCACAAATGCTACAATATCTGAATGAGTAACCAAAGTTTTGTCGGAATATTTACTTTACCTCATCTTTGCATAAATCATTGTGGAGTTAAAAGTCACCACATAACATTTTTTGGTAAAAATGAGTTAGATATGTCAAAACACATCATTTTGAACCCCGCGTCTGTTGGAAAAGTCAATATCTCTTTGAAAATTCCCTAAATCGATTTATGTCATGGGTATAAATCACTAACGGCACATAATCGGATTTTAGAAGTCAAACCTCTTTGATATGTATCGCATATGAACTATGCCTTCATATTCAAATATATTATTTGACCTAATTAAGAAGATAACTTGACAGTCTTACGCACATTGCTTTACCAAACAACTTAATTAAACATATTGAATGCATAAACTAACTAATTTCCTTTAGTTATTATACATTTTCGCTTATTTCGCAAAAAGTCATCTCCTTCCTAAAAACAATAACATCAAAATCACTTAGTGACTTTTAACACAAAATTCCTAGTTTAACTAAAGTATGCATGCAAAAAATCACTAAAAGTAAATAAAAATCACCAAAAGTAAATAAAAATCACTAAAAGTAAATAAAAATCACCAAAAGTAAATAAAAATCACTAAAAGTAAATAAAAATCACTAAAAGTGAATAAAAATCACTAATACCTTAACTGGGAGAGGGACGTCGGAGAGTTATTATTTATTAATTCAAAATACTTATAGTAGTATTACGCAATACGATAAACATAATGTTTTTAAATATAAAATATTAATTTTTTCTGATTGGATTTTGATAAATGCCAAGGCTATGTAAATTTATAAAATATTTAACAAATATTTTTCTATTTAAAAACATTATGTTTATCGTATTGCGTAATAATACTATCATTATTTTGAATTAATAAATAATAACTCTCATACGTCCCTCTTCCCCTTAAACTCAAAGAAACCTCTACTGCAAAAATCAATACATGTATTTTTCGTACTTCGTATTTTATGTACATACTTAGGCAATTTAAAAATCTAGTTGTGCCATTATTACATTCTAAGACTTGAAAACTACTGAATAAAACCATATCTATAAAAAAATCTTTTATTAGCATCCTTAAATAGACATTTATATGTGGATCCATGCCCGGCGGACAGATCCGCCCACGTCTACTCACAAGCGAGCATTTCAGTCGCAATTTGGGTTCCTCGCTGTGCCGTTATGTTTACAGCACAGTCGGAGAAACATAAAATTGCGCTTGTTGTAGGCTAATGAATGGATGAAAAAAACAAACAAAACAAATCAGTCATATGAATTTCCCAAGGAAATTAGAATTACGAGAGCCCGGTAATTTATACATTTTCCTGAGAATTGACATGCTGTTATTTGAAAGCCTAAGAAAACGTAGGTCCAATGATCGAAAGAAACGACACAAATTTTTTTTCCTAACGTAGTTTTTATCTTCGTCGGGATTTATTTGTTGGCATTTTGCTTCCAACTCACTGAGCACACTTCAAATTACTCAAAACTGCACTATTTTTTAATGTTTTTAATTCAGCAGGACTGGGCGGATGGTGCAAACCCAATCTGCCATATTGCATCAGATATACGTACATATATACAATTTATTGCCCACCCAAGGAAAAATGGAAATAAAAAAAAAAGTGGAATAAGAATATTTAAACGAAATACATGTATTTAAAAATATTAAAATGATAATTACAATAAAGTAAAGAAAATGAAAAACATGAAAGTTAATGATAGCATAAAATAAATCAAATTTAATTAAGGGATCTTCTTTCAGGGTAGTAATCGCATCATATAATGCATCCATCGTTTATTGAGCTATATGTATAAATAAGTTTTTGTTTAAAAATCTGAATACCGCACAACAGTCCCAACCGCTCCCTGCTAACCGGAGCCAGTGAGACTATGGTATCCTCAATTGGGGTATGTTGTGAGTCTAAAGGGAATGGGGAGGGCAAGGAGATGGGGAAGAGGAAGATGGGCAAGTACCTGGCTATTCAGATCTGGTCACCAAACACGGTTAAAACCATTTCAAGCAACGTTTCAATTCTAAATGGTGGTCTTTCACCAGGGCGATACTGAGAGTAGGTACCTATCTACAACTCTGGAACGTGCAACAAGAATACCTTCTATATTTTATTTTTATAGAAATTAAATGTGATACAACACAATTTAATTAAATGAAATTTACTTGCGTACTCTGAGATTTAATCCCGCGTCCTCCGAATTCGCAGTCGTAAACCTCACCACGACCACGGAGGCTGTCAAAATAATGAAATGTTGTTACTGTTATTGTATTATTCCTCTTTTATTTGTTAGAATTAACATTGCTTCTAACCTTTCACTTCCACAAACAAGGTATCGTTTGATGCTTGATGTAAAGCAAGGAAGCTTTCCCAGAATGTCTTATTATCGCAAAAAGCCATCATTTCGGTTTTCAACAGCGCAAACTTAACCACTCCGTAGGACCGTCGACTGCGAATGTTGCCATATTCGGCGAACCGATCCGTCTGCCCACATTCATATGCGGATATGTTCATGACCGTCCGGACAAAATGGGCAGGCTGGCCCGAGCAGCAAGCCGGGCAGATCTGGTCCGGGTGCAAGAATACACAGGCAGATTTGTCCGCCGGGCAAGCTCAGCAGACAAATCCGTATGTGAATGCCACGTATTCAAATTGTAATCACAAAGCACCCATTATCTCCAAACTGTCAATTTATTAGTGACTTTTCACTCCACGGCGACAATATATTAGTTGAAGTGCCCGGTGTTGCTCAGGGTTATGAATGGTTTGGAGTAAAGTTTTGTGGTTGTGACATGCTACCTCTATCGCTTCCCTTACCCCTACCCTTACCTCTCCCCTATCTCTACCCCCACCCAATAATTTATTTTAAATGTTAAGTGTGCAAAATTTAATCAATATGCATCAAAAATTCTAATTTAAGGGGTGGGAAGGGGGATGGGGGTGATTTTTAACATTAGGAACAATAATAAAGTATTTACCGACGAACCGTTACCAAGAGCGCACTAAAACTGAAAACACGGAGATGAAAAGGCCCTTCACTAATAGTAACTCACAAAAAGTTAAATAACGGCCAAAAACAATAAAATCCTATCTACTATGCACCTAAGACCCTATCGTAGACTACGGAAGACTACATTGCTTAAAATGAAGTAAATTTTGTATAGACATTTGATGAAATCTCCTATTTCACAGTCCAGCCTGTTTTGTGTGTTTCCTTCTATTCCCATACAAAATGCGAACGTTGGCTATGCGAAAAATAAATCGCACTCACCTGAGACATAATACGGCACCCGGATTGTAACAGTCCACCGCTTGGAATGTTTTTGATTCCGAGCTTTCTATTATAGTTTCAGATATAGATGTGGTGCGGGCGGCAGAATTGTTTTTTCTTTTTAGTGTTTTATTACAATTGCACCCTTGCACGAGCCGTTCCCGACAGGTATATATATATTGCCTATATCATTTATAGATATATGTTGCGAACATCCAACTCCCATCACTTTAGTGGACCTACAGCCATCCACCACGGTTGACTATGGCATATCGAAATGCCTCTAAGCTGCGTGTTGCGTAACTGTGATAACTCCAAAAAGTATTATGCCACGACCGCACAATCGCCCAACGACCCAACCCGAACTCGGTTCGGAGTTGGGATGTTGGCCGATCGTATAGTGACTATAAATCTGGCAACTACACGATCGACCAACGTTCCAACTACGAACTCCAAACTAGTGATGCCATTTTAGCTAATTTTTTATTTTTTTTTTAATCTATCCATCTACCGATATTTATAGAAAGTCTACCGAAATTTATAATATTATTGATTCAATTTGTTTCTCATTGGGTACTCATACTAATACCGGAAATAAATATAACGGATAGCTGTTACGCCTGTTTTAGCTCTGTATTTTATTTTTACGCACAGCCTGAGTCAGATTGCAGAGCAAAAAACATAACAAGTATCCCCGATTATACATCGGATTACATGTATTTCGCTATTGAGGTGATTTTTCATGAAAAACGGTGCTATACAAATTATTCAATTATTATTATTATCTGCATAATATGCATAATGCGTATTTGGGCATTTATTTGGGGGTTCGTTGCATATTTGAGTTTTTTTTCGTCATTATAAACATAGTTCAGTCATGTTTTATTCTTTGCGTAGCACGTCCGTTGAGGTCGCCTGCCGAACTCGTACTGAACGGCCAATGTGTGGAGGCCGGTTCGTGTGAGTTCTGCCAACTAGTTTGAAGGTTGGGCCAACTAATTCGCCACCGGAGCGATCTCGGGCCAACTCGCCGAACTCGAGCCAACGTTGGCCCGACGCGTACAAACTACCCCTCTACACAATCACCTAAATGTTCGAGTTGGGAGGTTGGGCGATTGTGTGGTTGTGGCATTAAAAGACCGACGGAACTACTTTCCACAGGAATATGCATTTCATCCCAACCGAAGATTGGAGCATTTTTACGCAATGTTTCACAGGGACTGTCTACTTTATTTGTAATAGCTCTTTGCCACATGCATTAATTTTGTTTGTTTTTATTATTTTTAACTAGTTTCAAGGTACACACGATCTGAAGTCAGGTGTGAAGTACAAACTGGTGAAATATACAGAATTGTTTGTTTATTCAGAAAAGATCATACAGTGAACCTTATTTATGTCTACACCAAAATAATTTGTTTGATCTAACAAGTTTTGTGATTGGTGGATGTTTTATTTATTTATAGTCTTCTTATTTTTCTGGCTTTTCACCCCGCAGTAGTGTTCTCGTTCTGGCGTTTAGTTGATACATTACTTTCTCATAAGTAATTCCAATCTATTAAAGTACATATATATCAATAACGACCTTCTAACTTAAATACCGGTATGTTATTTTTTAAAGTTCATTTTCATAGTTAAATTATTTCTCAAAGTTCGATTTTTAAAACTCACCAAAATGACTGGAATGCGAGCAGTAAGTGGCGGGGGGGTGCGTGACATCACACAAGCATAGCACGGAATGAATTTACACAGAACAGCCTCGTGACGTCGATCCAATGATACCAACCAAATAGGACATTTTGGTGAGATGGTGCTTTATTAACTTTCAAATAATGATTTATAAATTCCACATATAATTATATAAATGTAACTTATAATGTATATTCAGAATCGGAGTTTGTTGATATGTTTTTTTTAGCTATAATATTTTTCACTACTTATTGTGCAAAAGTTTATCCGATTTGAATAATTTTTTTTTTTTAATTCTTCACAGTTTATCCAACAAGTTAAAGCCACCAATCTCAAGTCTTTCACAGCCCGTGACACCTGTATAGCTCAGTATTTCTATTGTAATTGAACTACCTACAGTATGAAGTCAATTTGTGGTTTTGTATATCACCCTCCAGTGAACATGACACCAAAATGATAATTATTATGTGTAGTATGAAAATTGATGTATTTATGAGAAGGTTTTAGTATATAAAATGTTGAATTTTTTTTTGTCTATTTTCAGCTGCTTGTATCATTGGGATAACAGAGGATGGCAGCTCCAGCAGTCCCCCACAGCCTCCCATTATTTCTCAGGTAAAATATTTTTCGCTTTGTTTTGGCGCTAATGCTTCGGGCAAGGTTGTCAAATTAGGGGGTTTGGTAAACTTTTTTTCTCATCTCTACAACTTGAGATTTTTGAGTAGAGAGATGGGAAAGAGGAAGGTCAAGAAATATGTTAAAAGTCATTTAAAGAGACATTTCGTTTCATATATTGGTAGTCTGTTGCCGGGGCAACTGAGAGTATTTTCCACTATGGAACAACATGCGGAATTAGCGAATATTCCCAAATGATTTATTAATGGTTTTTATTTGCTCTCCGAGTTTTGAATCTCTGGCTCCAGAGACAGAGACATTACAACACCGTCATGGCTGTCAGAAAGACATTTTGTTCAAAAAATATAATATTGAGGTACAGTAATATGGACACTTTTTGTACCTCATGATTGCTGTGAATCTGGTTTTGCAAGGTCTATCAGAT
>JAHDVE020010767.1:0-44765 GCA_022606495.2 Halesus radiatus | reverse complement strand
TCAGATTTTTTTATGCTAACTGGAAGAATGTTGAAAATTCTTGCCGCAAATTCCGTTGCCTAAAAGTAGTATGAATTACAGGAATTTGCAGTAAATCTTTGTTAGTTTTTCGAGTAATGGTAGTGTTTAGTCTTTTTTCATAGTATCAAGATCCAGGTATAGTCTTTTTTTCCTCGATATAAACAGGCAATTAATTTTGCTCAGACCTCCTGCTTTGGGATAATATAAAAACAGTGGTTTACTGACCTAGGTAAACCCAGGCGGTTTAATAGTTGGGTTTACAAATCGCATTTTACATGTCTGTGCGTGGAAATAAAATACGGAGCTGAAACAACCGCAACAGCTATCCGTCAAATTTATATTCGGTATTGTGAGTACCTAATGAGAAACGAATTGTGTCTATAATATTATAAATTCCGCTAGACTCTCTATGAATATCGGTAGATCGATAGATTTTAGCTAAAGTGGCATCACTAGTTTGGAGTTCGCAGTTGGAACGTTGGCCGATCGTGTAGTTGACCGATTTACGAGTAAGGTCACTATACGATCGGCCAACATACCAACTCCGAACCGACTTCGGGTTGGGAGGTTGGGCGATTGTGTGGTCGAGGCATAAAATGTGAACTCTGTGTTTAATATATTTACAGAGATATTAAAATAATTAGAACAATGTTAAATCATTCTAGAAAATAGTATTAAAAAAGATTTCAGTCGCATCTGGGACACGAACCCAGGACCTCTGCCTATCCGGGGCAACCGCTTAACCAACTGAGCTAATGAGACCAGTTCAATTTATGTCATCTTCATCGATATCATATCTCTAATTCAAGATTTGTAAATATTATTCTCCATTTTTAATCCCATATTATCGGTATCTATCTTTATAATGAACACAATTGCAAACTAGACAGTGTCTCAGATTAATATCAGATTTTTTTTTATTTATATGAGACATCTATTGACTTTTTATAAAAGTCTAAAGAATTTATTCAATTTTTAATTATTAATTATTTTTATTGAGATTTAAAAACCTCATCTTAATATTTAATGGACTGATCCCAGATGCAACTGAAATCTTTTTATTTTCTGTCGTTTTTTTTCCGTTTTCATGTTTCATTTAGGTTATATTAATATTATTTTCTACAACGATTAAATATTAAAATGAGGTTTTTAAATCTCAATAAAAATAATTGATAATTAAAAATTGAATGTTAAATCAGTTTATAGCACCGGCAAGGAAGGGTCAACCGTTGGAAAGCGACCCATTAAAAATGAGGAATGTTATATTTACTTTAGGTTCTTCGCCTTTTGAGCTCTTTTGGGAGGCGGGAAGATACTGGTTTGATGGAGGTTCATACACATATGGTTTGGGCTCTCCATTCTCGCTCAGTTGGGTGCTGGGTACTTCATAATTGTACAGTGGAGCGTTGGGTGCTCCGTACAGTGCTTCCGAAGGACTGAGAGGAGGTAGTATATCCACAGGGGGCGTTGCATGACACACTGCTGCCAGGGCTATGATTAGGGCACAGGAAATCTAAAAATAGGTAAATTAAGAGAATCAGAAGAAGTTTGTGACAAGCATGCGTTAGTCAAACAAACTAAAAAGTAAATTAATTAAATAATTTACTTTGTATTCACCATTTTATTAATACACAGATGTCTACATGTTTCGGTTATTATTTAAGGTGTTTAAATAATAACAACTATTCTGAATTTTCAAATCGTATTTTAGAAACCAATAATTTATTTGATATAAATAAACGTTTAAATATTATTTAAAATTTTCATACAAGTACAACCGGTTTACAATTAGACACATTTGAAATTTTAGAAATCAGAAAAAGCGTTAATAGTTAATTAAAATGAATAAATAATCATGTATTTTTTATAAATAGCTATCTGTTGAATTCATTTTCATATTAATATAAATAATTATTTCTTTTTTAATTTCTAATATAAATTTGTTATTCAATGTTTTAATAATATTTTTTTGTTAAGATTTTTGATTAATTACTTACTTTAATCAATTTTTATTTATGTTTATAATTTGTTTATTCTTAAATTATTGTGTTCTAATTTTTATCATTTGTCTATACTTGACAAATGATAAAAATTAGTGAATACCAATACCAATCGTTTGATTTAATTTAAATTTATTTTCTACAATGCCCAACGTATATGTTCAAGAAAAAAACTATTCGAAAAAAACGAAAATCGCTCTAGTAACAGGGTAAATAACGTACTTGAAGTACCTTTGTGTAAAACTAGGCATGCGCAGAGACATGCTTTTTTATTGCTCCTAAAATGTATGATTTTCTATCTACAGAATGTAACTGTCCATACATATTGTCTTTCAACACATACAAAAATTAAATAGAAAAAAAACTGGATTAAAACCAAAGATATCAAACTTTTCCTGCTATAACTGTATATTTTCCCCATTATCTTTTCTTTTTTTCGTTTTGTTTTTCATATTTAACTTAAAATCTTTTATTTAACCAATGTATTAATACAAATAAACTAATATACTGCAACTAACTGATACCAGGTATACCCACGCACTGGCCTTGCCTATGTGAGATTTTTTGTTTTATAAACATTACACGTAGGATGTTCAGATGTATTTATAATTTAATGTAAAAAAAACGTTTACAACCATCGTACCTTGTTTGTGAGAATGTATGTATAAAAAAAATTAATAAATTTTAAGTATATTTAATTATTCGTCGAACAAGATAATATTAAAAGAAAAAAGACACAGAAAATTAAAAAAAAAGGTATTAGTCACATCTGGGAATCGAACCCAGAACCCTTGTCTTACCGGCGCAGCGCTCTAACCATTAAGCTAATGAGACCTGTTTATTTTACGACATTTTTTTTGATATCGTATTTTAAATTTAAAACTAACCAATATTATCCTCAATTAATTCCCATATTATTGGCTGCTATATTTTTGTATGATTGCAAAGCTCTTCCAGAATATACTTGCAATCTAGATAGTGTTATGGATATACCTATCCGATTTTCATTTACATGGGACATCTATTGACTTTTCTACAAGTTTAGAAAGAATATCCAATTTACTGGAATAACTTATTGAAGCATATAAAACTCATTATGATATTTAATCATTTAAATAAATTTAATTTAATTATTGCAAAATAAAAATTGGATACATATATCCAAGACACTATCATTGCAAATACATTCGGGTAGAACTTTAAAAACATACAAAAAGATAGCAGTCATTAGTATGGAAAAGAAATGAGGATGGAATAGATTTTTTAATAGTGTTCAAGTTTAATTTGTAGAACTCTAATTTAATTTCAAGTTTTTAAATTTAAAAAATAAATAAATTAAGAGTCAATTTATAAAGAAAGTTATGCAAAAGTTTACCTAGAAGAACTTTTTCATAAATGAAACGTTTTTTAAATTGAATAATAATAGATATTTTTACATTTTAAAAACTTCAAATAATATTAGTAAGGCTTAGATTTTAAATATGATATCGATAAAAAAAAATGATTGGCAGTGGTTAGAGCATTGTGCCGGTAAGACAGAAGTTCTGGGTTCGATTCTCAAATGCGACTATTTTATTTTATATGTCTTTTTCTGTCTCTTGTTTGACATGAGATTTGTAATGTTATCTTCTATAATTATTAAATATAGAAGGAGGGGTTTAAATACTTAAACTTAAGCTTTTACATCTCATGAATTCATTATTTTCCTACAGTAAATTAAAAAAATGCATATCATAATTTAAACTTTTATAATTTATACTTAAACTTTTACATCTCATATGTAATTCATTAATACTTTACACTAAATTAAAAAAAAATACATATCATACTTTAAACTTTTATATCTCGTATGTAATTCATTATTACTCTTAAATAATTAAAAAAAAAGAAGCATTATACTTTAAAAACACAAAAAAATAACAAAAAAAATAATTTTAATTTACCGTATGGATTCTTTTATATTATTTCATGTGTATGTATGTATATTAATATGAACTAAACTTATCAATTTGTCTGTCCTAAAACGTGATTTGTTCCTAGTTGGACAGTCAAAGCCTTCTTCAATATTTTTGTAAAATAACATGTGTTCCAAATAAATATTATTATTATTATTATTATTATTAATAAGTTATTCCAATAAATTGAAAATCAATTAAATCTAAACTCCCTTTGTTAGAACTGCTTTTGAACAAATGGGCTTTAATTACATAGCATGCAATTTATACATCTATAATTTATTGATGGTCATGTCAGCAGTCGGAATAATATGAGACGATGTATGAATGTGAATGAGGCAAGAAGTGTAAGTTGTATGGCAGTTCGTCCTCTCTGTCTACCCCTGCGATGAAACGGCGTGACGGTTAGTTAGTTAGTTAGTTAGTAATTGGTCTAAATAATGTTAACAGTTATAAATTTATCTAAATGGCAGCTTAAATTGACATGTTCTTCAATAAATAATAAATTATTATGTTTTTTTAAATACATATGTACCCAATGTCAATGTAAATAAATAAGATAAAATATTATTAAATAATAATCGAACAATAATCAGAAATTAGAACATAAAAATCGATTGAAAATATACTTTTGTTAGGAATGCGTTAAATTTGAGATTTTTTTGCGATTTACCGCATAAATCTTCGATTAAATCATATATGCATAGCGCAGTTCTGTTTCGTGGACGTCCTTGGTAATAAGGAGGGCCAGTAAAGTAGTTTACAATCCATTTAAAATCAGTAAGAATTCGTTTTTACCAAATCCCGATCTTGACATTATTGATTATGGTAAACAAAATGTAATATTATTTTCATAGTGATGTTTACACAATATATCTTCTCTATTTCGTGAAAAATACGCCAAAATCAAATATTCATATGTGATTTTATGGCTTTTAACGGTCCATATGAAGATTTTATGTTAATAATCTGAATAAAATCTTTTGTTGTTATTGAGTTACGAAATTTGCATAATATCTTACCTTCATTTTATCGGCTTATTGATGTCAGATAGATCTGAAAAGAAGCAGTGTCGTTATTAACGCATTCTATCACCTTTCGTAGGCGTAACGGATTAATTTTTCCATATATATTATATTTAGATTCAGTTAAAAGATTAATATTTTTTTCATTCATTCCACAGGAGGCCCTGAGGGAGCCCCAAATAATTTGTCTCGGGATCTACGTTATCTTTGTTGACAGACAAATCAACACACGTATTAATCGGCACACTTTTAAAAATATATATAAAGTGATCTATTGATCACTTTACATGAGTATTTTTTTCATACTAAGTTGTATGAAAAAAATAATGCCCTTAATATCTAATCCAACCTACCTCAGTTAAATACTATTATTTTGAAAAAATTTACATAAATAAAAAAATAACATATTTTCGTAAGAAGCAATCACTTTGTAGTTTGTCATTGTATTAAGTAAATGAAACACGTTGTAAATATAATAACTGATATTCAGTTATTATATTTACCCTGATGAAGCTTGAGTTAAGCGAAACCGGTTGGTGAAAATAAAATATGTTCGTGGTTTATAATAACGTGTTTCATTTACTCAATTAAAAAATAAAAAACTTTGATCGAAAACTGGGTTGGGTTAAATTAGGTTTTTAAGCTAGTTTTTTTTTACTCTATAAGAAGACTTTTAAGAAGTGTATCAATTTATAGGTGTGCTGAATTATCGTGGGACCGTTATCTTTGGGGGCGCTGTGTCAAGGGTCTTCTAGGGGAAAGGAAGGAGTTAGGATGTAGGAGTGAGGAAACGCAGAGGCAGGCAAATCATTACACAGGGCTGTTGAACACAAGAATGAGTCAAATGTGAAAAAATTTCAACCCTGCACAAAATGTTGAACTTGAAATAAAAGTGCGCTATGGGCGTGTTTGTGTTCCCGATATAATATTTTTATACGTTATTTTCAGATAAATTTATTGCAAAACCCGATTTTTTTTGCTTCACCGGAAAACGAATATTATTGGATTGTTTAGTGCCTAGGGCTGGAAAAGTCTAGACATAAAGAGATAAACTGGTGGAATTGCGTTGTGGGCGGGTCAGCGTACACTACATAGCAAATAATACATAGAGTTGCCCTGCTGCGCTAGGGGATGAAATCAAAATAAGGTGGGGCGAGTGGCGAGCTAGGCCAGCCGCCAAGTAAAACAGCAACTGAGTAAAAAAGGTTCGGCTTGTTTACAAAAACAGAATATTTCGTTAGAGTATTTAGTTTGACCCTTATATAAATGTTTGATAATTTTATAAAATGAATAAGAAAGGCTTTGCATAAACCACTTAATATACAAACATATCAAACAGTGGTTAACATAAAATATTTATTATTCACTTTATTAAAAATGTCACCACAAAGTGATTTTCCTGATATAGTTTTATGATGTCTTTATCGCAGTAAAAATCACGCGAAACAAACGTGGACGGCCGTGAACTAGGCTGGTGCCAAAATGGGTGTCACGTGACCTTTGCCTCTAGCCGTCGAAATGGTACGTTATGACATGTCTATTAATTCTGTCATTAGTGGAGTGTACGAAATACGGTAAATTTTAATAAATTTCTGGTGAAATCGAAATTCTAACATTACCGGAATATCAATTTTATTGGCTTGTCTAGAGCGCCTAGAAGTTGAAATATCTCGTATCAGCAACAACATCTTTTCTTTGTTTACATCACTTTTATTCGTTATATACTTTTGCCAACCGGGTTTCGCTACTACCGTAGTTTCGTCAGTGCAGTATAATACTAAACTATGAACTAAGATACACATGTGTTATGGATTGATAAAAGCGGGCGAGTGGAGGGCCCAGGGTAGGAGATCAGCAGGTACCTGACCGGGAAGGGCGTGTACTTTGTTTATTGGGAATAATTTAAGAATTGGACCTTTATTTAAATTTATTTGGTTATTAATGAGTCTAGTATTAGTGTTTTTGGCTTTCCTTATTTATAACGCTTCTAAATAATCAAGTCGAATGCCTGTTCCATTTTTATGCAGTAAACTGGTGCCCCCACATCTCTTATTGCTGATATCTTCATGGACAACTTAGAGAATAATATTCTAAACTGTAAATCTCCCCTAATAAATAACGTGCTATTATGGAAGAGGTATGTCGACGATATTTTATGTATATGGACAGGTACGGAGCGCCAACTTAACCCTTTTCTCCTACTAATAAACTCCTTCCATAAGCAAAAAATCTTTTCTATCAAACTGGTATAGATTTTTTGCAGGAAATGTTTTCAGAGATAACTTATAAATTGCGAACCAAATTTATCTAATTTACCATCACGCCGTTTCTACGCAGGGGCACCTAAATACTAAGACTAACGGGAATGCGATCAAATAAGAAGCTCGACGATCCGGGAGGAACTGAACATCGAACCACTGCTACTTTTCATTGAAAAGTTGCAACTGAGATGACTTGGTCACGTATTAAGCATGCCAGAAGAGTGCTATTTCAGAGGGAAGACGTCCAGTACGCTGCCCCAGACACAGGTGGGAGAAGCAACTCCAGAGGCTGTGCGTGGGGAGGTTAGGCCAACTATGAACGCTGCAGAAGTAGCGCACTACAGGGACGCCTGAAGGGGCCTCGTAGAAGCGATGGGTTCGCGTCCCGAGAAGGAAAATCGGAAAAAGATGCGAGTACGTGTTTAAATATAGAACATGAATATATGATGTACCAATACAAAGTTATTGTGTTTACAAAATAAATCTATCACTACAAAGATACGGGCATATTAATAAAGACATTAGCACTTGTGTAGTTGTGTACTGTGTCGTGGGACTACTGAAGTAAGAGGGAACTGCGAGCGTGGATTGCAAACTAGTTCGAACGAGTATCGCTGTACACAAATAAATGTTTGCCTATAATTATTTTATAAATATGCATTCGGCAAGCTAAGTCAAAGCAAATATGAAATAAATAAATTTTTAGTTTACATTATTTATTTGTATTTCTTGGGCATTAACTGTGTAACAATTTCTAGATGTTTGTTTTGTAGAATTTTATCCACTATATAAGTTTGTTATTTAATTCTATTTATTTGCTACCGGTTTCTACATTTCTGTGTCATTCACTAGCGTTCTTAAAACGAACTTAAAATAAAAAAAAGTATCTAAATAATGCGACATTATTAGGTGAGGGTAGTGGGAGTGGGAGTATGATAGTGGGGTATGATAACTAGAAATTTTAAAACAAGAATCAGGGAACATGAATTCTCGTTACGAAACCATAAATATTCCGAGTTTTTTTAAATAATTTATTTGAAAAAAAACTAAGTTAAAAAATTCTAATATTAATATCATACATATTTTAAATTGTACGCATTAGAAACTTTAGAAATAAACAACAAAAAACAAAAATTAATTTAGCGAACAAAATAATAGCAACCTGTTAATTACCTTTGTTAAACAGGTTTACTTGTTATTTTGACTCCTCCCACCTTCCCCCACCATCCAAATCACCACTCCCGCCTCCACTACCCTCACCTAATAATGTGTAATTATATATGTACTTGTTTAATTTGAGTTAGTTTTAAGGACGCTACTGAAAGATACGGGTGCGTCTAAATCGGTAGCAAATAATTACAATTAAGTAACACGTGTACATAGGTGTACTCTTCAATACAAAATATTTAGATCACTTCTATAACGTTGTTTTTGCGGAAAAATCACCCCTTTGCGAGCTTGAGTAATATTTATAAATCATTGAAGACAATATTAACAAATCTCAAATGATATACAAAACAGAAAAGTTGCAGAAAAAAAAGTTTACGATCGCATCTGGGAATCGAACCCAGGACCTCTGTTTTACCGGGACTAACCACTGAGCTAATGATATTTTATATATTTCAATTAAAACCCAACAGTAGCAATAGGCAGCCCGCTCACTGGGTAGAGGAGATTATCTCCACATTTATGCACCTCTTACCACAGTTGACACAGGAAGAGGGAGAAATGTTCCCTGGCAAATGTATACAAAAAATTAGTATAAAATGAATATTTATAAAAAATAACCATTTCAAATATATATTTTTTTTAATATTGAGAACAAAGCATTTCGTTATTTTCCGTTGATCGGTTTTCATTCATTTCTAATTTTCGCTTTTTACAAATCTGTTAAATAGATTGATAATTATTTTTATACCAAGTGCCCCGATGACACGAGCAGTGTCGAAATTAGTTAGCGTGTGTAAAGAATAATTTATTTTTTTATCATATTAATATGCAAATGGTACTACTTTGTATTATCGCGTTAAAATGAGGAAATCCGGAAAGAATGCAAGGCTGACGTAAGTGTAATGATTAAGATTAAGAAAGAGACGCTTAGATAGTTAGGGCAAGTTTATTTTTTTAATTTCCCTTAAGGCTTATATCATCATTGGAATGCTGTGTGGAGGGTCCTTTAGAGGATAGGAAGGAGTGAACCTGAGTCCTGAAGAGACTCATGTTGTAGGATGGAGGAAACACAGAGTCCGGCAGATCGTTCCACAACCTAGTTGTTGAACAAGAACGAGTCGTAAAAACGACCCGTTGTCGTGTGACAAATGTCTACCGTGTACAAATAATGGGCGCGCGTTTGACGTGTTTTCCGACTGTGCACCGGTGCCGAAGGGAATAATGACGCTAGTACCTCAGAGCATCTTTCATTAAAATGCCGGTAGAACAAGGACAGCTTTCCCACCTGACGTCTGTGCTCTAAAGATTGCAATCTGCTTATTAATATAATGTAGAGTGGATGAATGAAGAAATGAGTATAAGGAGAATATATGACCGGGAAATTAATTAAGAAGTCAGGTACGCCCGAGGAAGACACAAGTGAGTAAAATAAATCACAATTTATTATCCCAGAACCAAATCTCATGCATTAACGGTATTACGAATTAATGTATTTCTACTATATTTACCTATCTTACTTTTATTTCTAGCTTTATGTTTCTATGTAAGTAAAGTTCGTATCGTGCATTTATTTATGTTAGTTTTGTGCAAGAGTCCCAACTGCACCCGACCATGTGGAAGCCAGTGAGACTATGTCATCTCGAATTTCGATATGTTGTGAGGCTGAAGGTTGTACGGAGGGAGTAAGGAGATGGGGAATAGGAAGGTGGAGAAGTACCCGACTATTCAGATCTACTTAAAGACCATTTAAGCAAATTTTCGATTCTGAGTGGTGGTCTTCCACCAGGGCGATACTAAAAGTATCTACCTCTCTGGAACGTGCCGCAAATATACGTTATATTATTTTAAATGAATAAATTATGAAATAACACAAATTTAACAAATAAAATTTACTTGCGCACGCCGGGATTTGAATCTGCTACCTCCGGATTCGTAGCTGAGTATCGCAACCACTCAATAATGGAGTCTGTCAATATGTATAATACAATATTATAATAATTTCACAATACAATGTTATAATCATTTCATAACACAATATTATTATCAATGTATAATATTATATTGTTATCAATGTATAATATAGCATAATAATCATTTCACAATACAATCTTATAATCATTTCATAATACAATATTATTTTCAATGTATAATATTATATTGTAATCAATGTATAATACAATATTATAATCATTTCACAATACAATTTTATAATCATTTCATAATACAATATTATTATCAATGTATAATATTATATTGTTATCAATGTATAATATAGCATAATAATCATTTCACAATACAATCTTATAATCATTTCATAATACAATATTATTTTCAATGTATAATATTATATTGTAATCAATGTATAATACAATATTATAATCATTTCACAATACAATTTTATAATCATTTCATAATACAATATTATTATCAATGTATAATATTATATTGTAATCAATGTATAATACAATATTATAATCATTCTATAATGCAATATCATTAATAATAATAGTAATAATCGGATTATTTGTATAACGCCGTTTTTGTGAAAAACCACCTCATCAATATTTATTTATTATATAATATACGCCCTATATGGGCTGTTACATATAAAGTTAGGTATAATAAACAGGTGCAAACACACATCACAGTAGGTTCAAAGATAAAATGATTATATTATTGTACAATATAATACAATAATATAATCATTTTACAATACAATATTTTTATAAATGTATAATACAGTATTATAATCAATGCATAATACAATATCATAATCAATGTTGTATAATACAGTATATTTATCAATGTAGAATAAAATATTATAATTATTTTATAATACAATACTTTTATCAATATACGAGTATAATACAGTATTATAATCAATGTATAATATCATATTATAAACATTGTATAATACAATATTGTATGTAT
Source organism: Halesus radiatus (assembly GCA_022606495.2). Taxonomy (NCBI): domain Eukaryota; kingdom Metazoa; phylum Arthropoda; class Insecta; order Trichoptera; family Limnephilidae; genus Halesus; species Halesus radiatus. Next base: position 33,402 of record JAHDVE020010767.1, on the reverse strand, counting down.
ATACTATACATATCTTGTTTCTATCCATACATTATCATTACTATCTAAAATAAATACCAATTCACCTTTAACCACTAACCTTCTAATAAATATAATATCAATAACAAATATTAATAAAATGGTGACTGCAATATCATACAAAGCGCAGTGTTTTCTAATATAGTGAAAAATCATATTTCCTCAATCTAAAACATTGTAATCTAACGTGTTAATCTGGGGTGACCTGCCAGGTAAGAATGTTTCTGTATCAGTTTGTACATAATAAGATAAACCCTAGAAAGTAATGTTAATTTGTACAGCGCCTGGTAAGGTGGTTTTGCACACAAACGGCGCTACACAAATCACCCAAACATTATTATTATGATTATTATCGCTACATTGCGCTACTTCCCAACCCAAACAAGAGAAGTCTTTAAGATGCGTAGATTTGTTTAAAAACATGTATTGAATCTATGATAGCATGTAATTATATTAAATTATGCGTGAATGTGAATGAAGCAAGGATTGTGTGCAGATACAGATTTGTCTGGCGGTCTATTCTCTCTACCTATCCTTGATGGTGAGTTAGTTGGTCAATAAAAAAATTTAAAAAACATGAAAAAGTGATGGACACAAAGTTATTGGGTTTTCACCATAAAAAAAATCACTTAAATTCCACAATGCGGAAATGCTTACCGAGAAAACTTGAACAGAGATTAAAAAAAAAAAATTACACAACTTGGTCTTCACCGTAGAAGATACACTGAGACTGTGAAACTCTCTGGTCCATGTCACAGGATTATATACGTAGCTACCTCTCTCAAAGGCAAGTTTAGTGTGATTCTCGTGACGAAATCAGAACATGTTTATTTGTCAACTAATGACGATATTACATTGAAGTTTCTACACAAGGAGATTTTTGGAGGTACCTATCTATTTTATAATAAAAACTGCATAATAATATTTGATCATCGATAAGTTATTACTCCTGAATTAAAGAGCACGCGAGGTGTTTAAATAATAGTATTTTGTCTGAATAAGGAACTCCAGTCCATTTTTTTATTTATTTATTTTTAGTGATACCTTAAGTGATCAGCTCAGGTATGGGGTCTCCATCGAAACCCGAGTAAAGTTAGCCTCTCAGAAGCTGGGCGTATTGTACAGAGCCCGCAGATACTTTAATAGTACACAACTGCTGACCCTGTACAAATCGCAAGTGCGCCCCATTGTAGAATTTGGCAGCCACCTCTGGTCAGGAGTCCCAAAATATCTGAAAAAAAACCTTGACTCTGTGCAGAAACGGGCGGTCCGTTTGATAGATTCGCCTATCTTAACAAATGGGTTGCAATCTTTGGAGCACAGACGTCGGGTGGGAATGCTGTCCTTGTTCTACCGGTATTTTAATGGAAGATGCTCCGAGGAACTAGCGTCATTGATCCGTTCGGCACCGGTGCATAGTCGGGAAACACGCCAAACGCGCGCCCAACATTTGCACACGGTTGACATTTGTCACATGAGAACGGGTCGCTTCTACGACTCGTTCTTGTGTTCAACAGCTCGGCTGTGGAATGATCTGCCGGCCTCTGTGTTTCCTCCATCCTATAACATGGGTCTCTTCAAGACCCAAGTTCACTCCTTCCTATCCTCTAAAAGATCCTCCACACAGCATCCCCAAAGATGATATAGGCCTTGAGGGAAATTGTTTCCTCCTTGGTCTCCTGTGTGGAGTTACTGTAAAAAAAAAAAAAAGTGATGTTCAAACTTAAATACCAGTATATTTCGTTTTTTTTTTCAAAATTGTATAAATAGTTAAAATAATTTTCAAAGTTTTGAGGTTAGAATGTCAAATGTCAAAACAAGGACGAGCTTAACCGTATATAATTTTAAATTTTATTGGTATTAAACCATAACTAAACATAAGTAATAACAATCTGTACCTTTTTACAAGCTTTAACTCGAAGAATAATAATAGTATTGAGCATTAACATTATCAAAATATCCACATTGACAATTGGTTTGCTCATGAATACTCTAATTTCTGTTATTAATAACAGTTTTTTTTAATTGAACATCAATTATAGAGCTTAACCAAATTAAGTTTAAATTTCACCAAAGCTAAGAAAATACATATTTAAAATATAAAACAATATCGAAAAATAAAAATCTTCATACTAATCCAAAAACAGAATACACACTGACGTCAGATGTTCCAAATACAATGGTACAAATAAAACACGGTGTTTTGATGAGATGATTATTAATTCACTTTAAATAACGATATATAAATTATCTATATGAATATATATTTTAAGAGACATAATATTTTTCACCGGAGTTCCTTATTTGCCAACAACTTTAAGAAACAAAATATTTTATTGATGTAAATAAGGGTTTCAAGGAGAGAATTACACGTACTGTAATTACACGCTTTTCCTTTCATATTTATAAAGCATTTTTATTTTTTAGTGTTTAAGTGTGTGCTATGTGAATTTTATGTCAATTTAACATTGCGAAGAAAAGAAGCAGATGAGAATGGGAGAATTTTAATCGGAATATTATTATTTGAAATAACAGCAAACCGATTAACATATTATATAACAGCGTGAATTAAATTTAATTTTTAATCATTGAAGAAAATAATATTGACATAACCTAAATGAAAGATGAAACCGGATAACAGGACAGAAACAAAAAAGATTTCAGTCGCATCTGGGACTCGAACCCAGGTCCTCTGCCTATCCGGGGCAACGCTCAACCGACTTAGGTAATGGGACCAGTTCAATTTGTGCCATCCTCATCGATATCATATCTCAAATTCAAGATTTGTGCACATTATTTTCCATTTTTAATCTCATATTATTGGCAGCTATTTTTATGATGTTTACAAAGTTCTACCCACACTCAATTGCAAACTTAAATAGTGTCTCGGATTAAAATCCTACTTTTTATGTACTCGTATGTCCATAGATTTCTCATAAATTTTATTTAAAATTTATTACTTTGTCATTTTTTACTATTTCTTTGTATTTATTTATTCACTAATTTCTATTTATTTATAGACAATTTTTACGATATAAACAATTATTATATAGAATGATGTGTACGAGTATGTACTGTAAATTATTAATATATTTATTATTATTTATTATCAATTATTATTATTATCATATCGCGAACGCCTCACTAAGAGAACCTATGAGAAACTGAGGCGTTCACCCATTTATGATATGTTTCACAACAATATACTACGTTTCGGCCGCATACCAAAAATGGCACATTTTAAATCGTTATAGAAAATTTATTCGTCTACATAAAAATAAAATGAAAAAGTCACCGTTATTAATATTAATTTTTCTAGACAATTTAAAAAGAATAATGAAAATATCCCGTTCCGGCAGTGAAACATTGGTACGTAAAATTTACGCCTGTGTGATTTTGTCCTTTCACCATTAATTAGGGTTTAGAAATTTTATATGCTGTCTAGAAATTTTTAGAAATAAGAAAAATGGTCTACTAAATAATATTATTAAAACTGTGAATTAAATAATATTATTACTACCAAATCCTTTTTACAAATGGCCACCCCATTAATAGTAATAAGTAAGTAATAATAAGTAAATAATAATGATAATATCGAGCATACATAAGTTTCAACATTGATTACAACATAAGGGATGACATGGATAAAGCGAAATTACCACTCTCAGCTAACATAGACTTTTTGACCATTTTTTAAAATGAATTTACCGTATCAATAGTTTTAATGTTGTCACTGATTCTATTATATAACAAAGGAGCTTTACAAGAAAAACTCCTTTGTCCAAATGATGTTCTGTTATTTGCCGGCTGATACATTAGAGAAGAATCCATTCTAGTATTGCGCACTTGTTGTGACCTTATGGCAGTATCAATGTTGTTAAAAAATTGACAGAGAGCCTGTATTATGTACAATTGCCTTACTATCATAATTTTACTTTCACTGTATAATAAGTGTGATGAATATTAAAAAAAAAAAAAAAACATTTCTTGGACATTATTTTTAAAATTATTTTTTAGCAACATTTAAGGGCTCTAGGGTAGTCTTGTAACATTAACCCTAACATACAACATTATATGAAATATAGTGTTTTTAGTGTTATTGGAATTCATTGGCTTATGCTTGCCTGAAAACTTCAGCCGTAGTCGTCGCCACGACTTGTTCAAGATACCACACGGTAGAACAGATATTCTAGCTCAAGATAGCATGACAAGAGAATTGTTTCTATTGAATTAAATTTCTAAAACAGTAGGTAAATTTAATTCCTCTTTAAATAACCTTAAAGAGTGAAAAAAATAAGAAATCTTGTACTGCAAATGGTAAGAAATCGGTGAAAGAGTAATTAAAAAAATATATATTGTTCACTTTATCAATTGTTTTTGTGTTTAATTCGCAGAACTCCATTTAATTTATTTTTTTTAAATTTAATGTAAATCAAATTTAATAATAAATTAAAAACAACAAAAATACTTGCAGAATTTAATAATAATGATAATATTATTAAATTTGATTTACATTAAATAAAAAAAGAAAAAAAAATACAAAAATAAAAAATATAAATAAAAAAAGGGTTTTTTCGGATCGATATTTTAAATTCTGTACTGCAAATTTGTATTCCACCGTAAATTGGTCGTATTTAATTTACTTTAAAGTCCACTATAATGATTTTATATTTTCAAAGCAGACGGGTTGAAACTTTGTTTTTTAAATCACCGTTAGCCCCTAAATAATTGTTAAAGATGCCTCGAAAAATCAATTCCTTTAATGGCCTTCATAAGGTAAAACAAAAATAAATAAAATACTTCTCATCCGGACTAGATATTTACTAAACCTATAATTAAAAAATAGATCATTCCGTTTGGATGGGTATTTTGGCCTCCAATCCAAAATTCAGTTTTGTATGAAACAGGTACCGCTGCCGTTCCCCTTAATAATGACGCCACAAAGCAAATACCAATCTTTTGAAGAAATTATAATAAATTATTAATTTATTAGCAGAAAACAAGGCTACGTACGTATGAAATTAAATGAACGAATTTCTAACACTACGATTCTAAATAAATAAGATATATTTTTTAAATATTCAGAAAATATTAAAGAATATGTAAAGTTAAAAACATTAGAATGTAAAACGTGTTTTCTTCCCATTTAATAAACTTATTTTTATGATACGTTTTATGTGACGTATGTCATGAATATGAATTAATCCATGTTACGATTGCTTAAATTATTGGTTGGCGCTAAGAAAAAGTTGTCCAAAGAAGCGAATCTAGCAGTCTACAATGAAGTGCTGGTATCAACCCTGATGTATGGCACTGAGCCAAGAAATTAGCAGAGGAAGGATGAAAGTAAACTGAACGAAGAAAGGAGTGTAAGAAGAATATATAACGCGAATGTGAATGGAAGAAGAAGCAGGGGACGCCCGAGGAAGACATGGCATGATCGAGTGAATCAAATACTTGAGTTGGGCCATGTCAGAAGTCGGAATAATAGAAGAGAATGCATGAGACGATGTATGAATGCGAATGAAGCAAGAAGTGTATGCCAAGATCGAGATGTTTGACGGTCCGTCCTTTCTGCCTACCCTTGCGGAGAAACGGCGTGATGGTTAGTTAGATAGTTAGTTGCGATTACTTTTGATCGATCAACATTCGTTTTCAATGGTCCGCGCCTTTCTCAATGAACACTTATTTATGACAGTTAAATGATATTAAAAAAAAAAACAATGCAGTTCGAATACAAAGGAGGTTGGTCAATGATTGAAATAATTCGAGACTGTAACAATATATTTTATTAGATAACTATTCAACTTTAATAAACTTATCATAATAGAAGGATAACGATTTCTAGGAAACTGAAGGAGAGCAGTCGACGCAAATGGCGCGTGGCTTTGGAAACGAATGTAATGAGGCCTCTTCAGGAAACAGCGAGCAGGCGAGTGACGCGTTAAAAATAATGAATTTGCCTTGAGATTAGGAAACGCCATAATATTTAGAAAGGAGGATAGCAATAAAAAACATTTTTTTAAATGGTATTTCTTTAATAAATAAAAGCACTATCAAAATAATTTCACAATAAAAAAAATACATTTTGAATAATTATGACTGGCACAATCGAGCGCACAAATCTACGGCACTTTTTTATACTCTTCAGCAATAGATAATTGGAAACATTAATAAATTAAAAAATAAATATTATAAAACATGGCAGGTGGGTAAAGTTAAATACAGAAATCATGAGAGGTCTAGAAGGTATGGGAGGTTTAATATCCTCCGTTGTTTCCTCCTGAGTATCCTCCGTTAGCTGGACCCCTGCCGTATCCTGACTGGCTCTCCTCGTATCTGATCTTGGGCCTGTATCCGTTCTCGTCAGCCTCGTACGTCACAATCTGGAAATAACAGATTACCGTGAACTTTGGCTACGCCTTAATAAGCAACATGCCTGGCAGCTAAGCTACAGTGCCTTACAAGTGACTATCACTGAGAAGGCGTTGATGAAAGTAGACTACACATTGATGTGCCTATTTGAGATTCATTAGATTTTGAAGAATTTTGAGGAATTTGTAAAGAATTTGAAGAAGTTGTGGATTTTTAAGAATGTGATCAACTTGAAAAATTTTAAGAGTTCGAAGAATTTAGAGAATTAAAATAAATATTTTGAGAGAAGTTGCAGGAGTCACAAAATGAAATAGAATAAGATGCATAATGAACTAAGAGGAGCTTAACATTGAGCTAATGCTACTCTGACATGGCTTAGCCACATACTAAGAATGCCAAAAGATCGTATTCCATCGAAATTCTGAGTGTTATTTGAGGGGGAAGACGTCCAGTAGACTGGTGGACTGCCCCAGACACAGGTGGGAGAAGCAACTTCAGAGACCGCGAAAAGAGGCTGGGCCTGTTTTGAACGGATGACGCAAACGTGGCGCTGGACAGGGACGCCCGGAGGCACCTTGTCGATGCAATGCGTCACCGACCCGAGTCGGAAAAGGGGAATAAGATATGGATGTACGTGAAAAATTTAAGGATCTTAAGAGTTTATACCTGTTTCCTGCCGTCGGGAAGAAGGACGAAGTATTCTCCCTCGGTCATCTCCCCTTGCCTGGACTCCTTGTGACCGAAGTCGTTTCCAGATGGCTCGTCCTTCACCACATACTCGAAGTTGTAGTTAGCGGGCTCCTGAAATAACAGCCATAATTAACAAACTGTCTCGGATATCTACTAGAATAGAACAAAAGTCTGAAGCAGGTATAATATGGTAGACAAGGTTGTTTTACTTACGTTCTGTTCATCCCCATATCCGTTACCTCCGGAGTACCCCTGGTTAGCAGGAAAGTACTGGTTGGAGGGGGCTCCATAGTTAGAGGAAGGTGCGGGGGCTCCGTAGTTGGAAGAAGGCCTAAAAAGTCATAATTAATCATCATTTTCAAGTATTTGATATGTCGTTGGGTAGAATATTCTGCTATCGGAAAAAGTTTAAGATCTTTAAACGGACTTTATGCCGGTTTTATTAAGTGCGTTTGTTGAATGATGTTTATACAAACGCCTGTATCAAAATTCAAGAATAATTGAATAAAAAACTTCATGAATTTGTTAGAACTACTTACGTATCTAGGTTAGGAGCTTATCTTAATAGGAAATCATTAAATATGTAGGAAATCTTAGCAATACTTTTTTTAATATTCTATTATATATGTATATACTATTTTTAATATTCTAATATTGCTACGTTTCCAGAACTATTGATCACTCGTTTCATGAAAAGTGGTGGACCTGGAACAGACCCTTGTGGAGCTCCAAGTTTTATTTGAAATTATTCAGAAATTTGTTTGCTGTATATTATATAATATTTGTGAATCTATTAAGTTTGACAAAAAAAATCTATCTTTTGCGTACGTCAATTTATGTCACGTATGTTTGGTACACAAATTAACTGAGTTTTCAATGGGAACTATTAAAATTAATGATATTATTTATACGGAGCTGATCTGCAAAGTTCTTTTGTTCCTATGTTTTCTTTATTCTATTGAAAGTAGCCTTTAAGTAGGATGTCATTGGGTTTTAGCCACGTAGGCCACAACTCAATTTCGCTATTCATCTGTACTATTGGAAATTTCAAGTATCATGGAAGTAATATTAAATAATTATTCTTATGAGTCTAATGCGAGGGCATATGTTCCAGGATTCAAACTGTCGAAATGAGATTTGTAAGAGGAGTAGCAGAAGTTACAAAATGGGATCAAATAAGAAGCTCAATGGTCCGTGTTGGGGTTAACATCCAACCCATTTTACTCTAAGAATGTCAGACTACCGTATTCCAGAGAAAATACTGCGTGCGATTATAGAGGGAAGACGTCAGTGGATCGTCATAGATAAAATTGGAAGAAGTCACTCCATAGGTTATGTGAGAAGAGACAGGACCTATTTATAAATGCAAGCCGCCGACGTATTTCAGAACAGGGACGCCTCAATGCACCCTGTTGAGGCAATGGTCTAAATTGGACATGGGAAAGAAGTGAGAAGAGATGAGGCTAATACCCCCAGCGTCTTTACAGTAAGAAGGACAATTTAAAAGTCTGTTACCTGGACTGTCTGAGTCGTGCATTTGGAGCACCGTATTTCCTCGAGGGGGCGCTGAATCCGTTAGATGGAGCACCATACTGGGAAGACAGAGCACTAGGAGTTCCGTATTGGCTTGATGGGGCACTGTACTGGTTTGATGGGGCTCCATATTGACTGGATGGAGAATTGTATTCGTTTGATGGGGCTCCATACTGACTCGATGGAGCGCTAGGCGCTCCGTACTGCGATGCCGGGGCACTGAGGCCCTGATTGGGGGGAAGATATTTATCCACAGGAGGCTCTGCAAAGCATACTCCAGCCAGAGCAACGATGAGGGCGCAAGAAATCTGGAAACACAAAACAGTCTTTTTTAAAAGGTGTAAAAGCGTATTTTATTTTATTTTATGGTGATAATGTTGATGTGTGTTTATATTAAATATTAAAATATATTAAATAGTAGTGTACACAAAATATTACTTATTCATTAAAAAAAACTTACTTTAATGTGTATTAAATGGGATTACAAAACTTTGATTAAGTTTGATAAAACAATAACATACTGGGAAAGGATTACTTATTTTTTCCACTAAAAACACACTTAGGACGATAAAAAAATCCTATTTCTGATTTGATTTTGATAAATGCTAAGAACACGTAAATTAAAAATATATTTGTAAAAAATATTTTTCTTTTTAAACCATAATGTTATGTATCGTTTTGCGTAATAATATTATCATTATTTTGAATTAATTAATAATCCCTCTACGACCCTCCTCCCCCCAAACATTTTTTAAATTTTTATTTATTTGAACACTGTATTCTCCAATAGTTTTATTCATTATCATAAATATGAAAAAAAAAACAAAAATCACCTTCATTTTGTATGGTAAATTAAATCCAAACAACGAACTAAAACTGTAACACTTGTGTGACTGTAAAACTAGATCTTCACTGGGGAAGATGCTGCGAGTGTGTGATGATCTCTGGTCAATGGCGCGGGCTTATATAGCCCTTTCTAAAGACAGAGGCTGTGTTGATTGCGAAATAAGATCATTTACGTTATCAGCTGATGTACTGGAAAGGATGCTGCATAAGGCGATGGTTGGAAGCTTTTACTGAAGGCTATAATGGGAGAAGCAATTAAATTGTCTGGTATGCGTAATTGATTTTCTGTTCTATTTTTCACATCTCTTTATACTTAATAATAATGCTATGATTTTTTTCTCTATGAATATTATTATCGTACGTAGATACTATATTTCTTCCTTCTATATTTGTATAATGGCGCTTAATATGAATTAAACTTGTCAATTTGACTGTTCGAAAATGGGTTTTGTTCCTACTTGATCAAAGTTACCTTAGGATTTATAAATTTATTTTTATTTTTTATAAGTTGCATTATAAGTAATTTACAAAACTTATTTAATTAATGGGTATTCGTGGTCGTGTATATCTTATCAGAAAAGCGGAGTTCTTGTGTCTGATAAGGGAGCCACGATTTTTAATTTGTTAGGTAGATAATATTAAATTTGCTTCTATTTGTATACATGTTCTGTTAAATAATTTGTCTTTTAAATAAATAAAAATTGTTAATGTTGTTGTTGTTGATTTTTTTGTTACTGTTATTTTTATTTTTATTTATCTGCATTTTTACTGAAAGTGTTAAAGTTACCTTTCCTACTAAAGTTTTCAGGAATATTTCGCAATGTGGGTGTTAGATTGTTGAGATGAAAACTTCAAATAAAGAAGATATTAATTATATAAATTGAAAATACACTTTGTATATACCACTTTACTTAAAATATATAAATATTTCTACATGTTTCGATAGCAATGCTATCATCTTCAGGAATAAATGAATACTAAAAAATAATTTCAAGTGTAGAAAAATGATAAAAAATTTAAAACAATAATTTAAGAATATACAAAATATGAGCATAAACAAAAATGAATTAAAGTAGGTAAGTAACAGATTAAAAATGTTAATGACAAAATAATTATCAAACATTGAATAATACATTTAAATTAGAAATATAAATAAAAATTATCATTATTAATATTAATATGAAAATAAATTTAAGAGATAGCTATTTTTAAAAAATATTTGATCATTTATTAAATTTAATTCGCTATTAACACTTTTTTCTTATTTCTAAAATTTCAAATTTATCTAATTGTAAACCAGTTGTATTTGTATGTAAAACTTTTAAACCTTTATTTATATCAAACGAATGATTGGTTTCTAAAAAATTATTTTTTTCTTTTTTTTTTTAAAATAGCTATCTCTTAAATTTATTTTCATATTAATATGAATAATGATAATTTTTATTTATATTTCTAATTTAAATGTATTATTCAATGTTTTATAATTATTTTGTCATTAACATTTTTAATCTGTTACTTACCTACTTTAATTCATTTTTGTTTATGCTCATATTTTGTATATTCTTAAATTATTGTTTTAAATTTTTTATCATTTTCTATACTTGAAATTATTTTTTTAGTATTCATTTATTCCTGAAGATGATAGCATTGCTATCGAATCATGTAGAAATATTTATATATTTTAAGTAAAGTGGTATATACAAAGTGTATTTTCAATTTATATAATTAATAATGATGCCACAAAGTTACCAAGCATTTGAAGAAATTATAAAAGATATTTATTAATCATCACGCTGTTTTGCATATTTGTAGGTGTAGGTAGAGAGGATGGACCGCTACCACAGATAATAGAAACAAACTGTTGGACTCAAAAAAAAACAAAAAAGGAGAAGGTTCAAGAACCATTATTGTTATTGCACCACGCGCAAGGTGTGTCGTCAACATCGTTTACCCATACTACTGAAAATCGCATCCACACGCCGTTGTGCTCCGCCTTTGTTTCTATCTACACACCAAATGCATAAATTCATTCCGCAGCCAATATCGTCCGTACAGTTTGCTCGTAGCTTGGCGGCAGCCGGCAGGCTTCTATGCCATATCTCGCTTTGTTTATCTTATGATTGATATCTCGATATGATGATACTCGAGTATTTGATTTAATTGGTCGTAACACGTTTTTCTCGGTCGTCCCCGACTTCTTCTACCACCCACTTCGGGGTCATATATTTTACTGGCAGTCAAGTCTTCATTTATCTGCTCCACGTGTCCATCTAAGCATCCCTATCCAAATCTTGTTTGCTAAGCATTCTTCAGTCTTGCATTATTTCCGGATCGCTACATGTGTAATACGGTCATACGTGGTTTTTCAAATATACGCTTTAGGGATGTAATTTCTACAGCATTTATTCTACTTTTCCTTTTCCTTTACCAGTTACATGCCTCACTGCTATATGCAGGGTTGCACTCCATCAGCACTCCATTGTGAATTTCTAGCCTCGCTTCTTTGCTCAACTTTTTGTTAGCCGGTTCCGCGTTGGGTCCTCCTTGGAGTTTCCCTTTTTTTCTATATAACAGACTGCGTTGATTTTTTTCACTAATAAACAGTAACAAAGATACAAAATTATATTCCAAATAAAATTTAATCGGAATGACATGATCTAAGAGACATATTTGAATGTCACTATAACCCGTGTCATGCTGTTCTGAGCCAACACGTTTGTTGTGCCATGTCGATGGCCTATTTCAATAGTGAAACATCTCACAAATCACAAAGTCCTACAAATTTGAAGTAATCAGTTATGAAGCTCTGGAAAGATTGTTAATTTGACGGCAACTGGAGGTCGCGGGTTCGAATCCTGGCGTGCTCAAGTAAATTTTATTTAATAAAGTTCTGTTATTCTGCAGATAATTAACGTACAGTAATACATAGTATACTTGAGGCACGTTCCAGAGTGGAAGATACTCTCAGTATCATTCTGGTGAAAGATCATCATTCAGAATTGAAACGTTGATTTAAATGGATTTATCCGTGTTTGGTGACCAAATCTGAATAGCCAGGGGCTTTACCACCTTCCTCTACCCTATCTCTTCCCCTCCCCACCACCAGTAGTTTCACAACATTCCTCAATTGGGGATGCTATGGTCTCACTGGCTCCAGACGGTTGAGAGCAGTTGGGCTTTCAATTCCAAAATATAAAAAAAAATTTAAATATGTTTCTCTTTTAAAACGGGAGCAGAGCATAATTTATACCGAAATAAATAAACTCAAAATAGTTAGTTTTTACTTGTCTTGGTGTAGAAATAAGCCAACGATGTCGTATGCATGCCCGACTAAGCATCTTGTTCTAACGGTATTTTAATGGAGGATGCTCTAAGGAACAAGAGTTATTGATCCCTTCGGTACGTAGTCGGTAAACACGCCAAACACGCGCCCAACATTTGCACACGCTTAACATTTGTCACATGAGAACGGGTCGCTTTTATGACTCGTTCTTGTGTTGAACAGCTCGGCTGTGAATTGATCTGTCGGCCTCTGTGTTTCCTTCCCCCTACTGAAAAAAAGCAAATCAGATCGCAGTGCCGCCCCTGGCAGTAGTTGTTTGGTACAAAGACATTATCTATTTTCTAAGAGGTATGGATTATCTGTCAAATTACGTATAATAGTACATAATCTTCGTCCAATGTCCTCCGTTTTACTATGTTTATTTCGTTTGCTTAGAATCAAAAGGGCCTACATAAGGCGCTAACTAAGAGAGAAAGACCCCCGTAACACAGGCACAAACCTTATCGAGGTGTGGTAGAAAACTTTTATTATTAAAGCTTCCCGACCGCTCGGACGTCACCAGTGGAAGGGGGCTTGTTGAAAGGAAAACGGTGCTGTCATCGGCGTAACAGTGTATTGGTGAACGAGATCGTTTATAATAAAAATAATAACAATAATAAAAATAAAAATAAAAATAATAATAATAATAATAATAATAATAATAATAATAATAATAATAATAATAATAATAATAATAATAATAATAATAATAATAATAATATGATTTGTATAGCGCCGTTTTCGTGAAAAATCACCTCAAGGGCCCTTCACAAATATTACTTCCTATTCTTTAGCTAATTATGTACAAACAGATACAGAAAAACATACTTACCTGGCAGGTCGCTTCAGATGAACACAGTTTTATTAGAAAATTTAAGTATAGAGATGATATTTTTACAGTTGCTATTTTATCCTTCTTTTCTATTGATGTTACATTTATTAGAAGATTGGTGGCACACGGAGAGTTGGCATAAATACAAATACAGTAGTTCAAATTCTTCACCATAATAAAGGTAAAAAAATGATAATTTAGAAGCACTGGAAATTATAAAATTCCTAAATAATAATTCTGATGTATTAAATAACTAAGTAAATTTATTGCATAGTCCTCTTTTAGATATTTTTCCAGTGAATTGCTTTCTTCTTCTGAAAATAACCCTAATTACCCGTTTCTCTTTCGGTCGACTCCCATTCCAACACCTAAATATTGATGTATGTCTATCATTATTTTATAACTCAGTTTAGTTTTATTATATTCCCGACGAGAGGAGGGTACTTCCAAAACCGGTCGAGATTACTATAATAAATTGAAGTGGTTCAAAACAAACTTGTGTATTTATAATAGATTTAATATTAGTTAGAAACAAGAGTTTTATTTAAATTATATATGTTTTATTAAAAAATATACAATACATTATGCATTGTATTTCCAAGAGTTCAGAAACAGTTTTTATAAACAAACATACTTAATATTTAAAATACATAGTTAACATTCACACTATATTAACAACATTTACAACACGTAATTTGCACTTGTAATAAAGACATATCACTGGTACATTATAATATAAGTGTACATATACACTTGTTATAAAGAAACACATCACTGGTACATTATATAGTTATACTTATTACAGAGACACATCAAAGCAATTCTTTCAAATAATGGAGTTCAAACATCTTACTTTGAGACCTTTTACATTGGATTGAATTTTTATTAAGGTTGGGTAATTTATTGGATTGCGTGTAAACTATATATTCTAAAGATTTTACTCCATATTTTGGTATACGTGTATTTTTGGTATACGCAGTTTGTTGTGGTTTCTTGTGTTGTGTGTACGTCGTGTTTGTAATTGAGTGTGGTGTTAGTATGTGCCGAGTGTTGAATTACATGCAAGATAGTATTTGTAATTTCACAGGTGAGAATGGTGTTTAACGGAAGTATTTGGGTGATTCTGTAAATGTATTTAATGTGTGTGTCCCATGACAAACTAAAGATATTTCTTAGGCGAAAAGGTAAAGGTATTTCGAATGACTTGGATCTATGAAATCATTTTTTTGCTAGCAAATCCCCAGGTCCCGGAAAGACGTATTAAATATGAGTGGTAGATCAATATTAATAAAGAGGTGGGTAGAAACCCGCGTGTTTAAAATGATCATTCCACGTGAGTTGTGAGTCAATGAATAACCAAGATATTTTGTAACATCTGTGTAAGCGACCATTGTCGTTACAAGACTGTAAACATGTAGGGTGCTGGTCAAGTCACTTTCTATGCTTCTGGGGGTACGGGGCCGACTATCCTTGAGGCAGGTTCAGGAATCCTTCAGGTGGGAGGCAGGAGAAATGAAAGACTTTGTATGGTTACAAGATGTGACTGGGTACGAGTCACGATTGCTCGTCCGAGTGTGACTGACTTTATTTTCAGAAATTTTCGCTTTTATATCCTTACAAAGTGATACAAGTTTTCTACACTAGGGGCGCTGCTGAGGCAGACATGTAAATGAGGGTCCGTGCACGGTATTGTGCTGCCACGGGGTTAGTTGCATTGTCAAAAACCCGCAACACGGTATCGTGCTGTCGCGGGGTCGGATGTGTTATCGAAGTGATAGGAAAGTCTGCCACACGGTACTGGGCTCCCGCGGAGTCAAGAAATTCCCGTGTGGTTCCATCACGTCGATAACACTATGAGATAAACAAATGTTATAAATATGGTACACAATATGGTGCAAATAGTACAATACAAATCACGAAGTACATTGATAAACATAATGTTGCCAAATTGGAATCCTAATAATCATGATAATTACGATCACGTCGGTTACAATCTGCCTTTTCAAGGCGGTTTCAAGACTTATGTTCAGACTTTTATTTTTTTTTTGTTTGCAAACAAAATGTAGTATTCAATTCATTTTTTATAACTTATTGAAGTTTGTAAACCTCATTGTAATATTTAATCATTGAAGAAGATATTAACACATCCCAAATGAACCCAAAATAAGTCAATAGATGTCTCATATAAATAAAAATCAGGTAGGTATATCCGAGACTCTATTCCGATTGCAATTGAGTTCGGGATGAATCTTTGCAATCATCATAAGGATAGCAGCCAATAATATGGGATGTATAAAAATGGAGGATAATATTAACAAGTCTTGAACTTGACCTATGATATCGGTGTAAATGGCGTAAATTGAACTGGTCTCATTAGCTAAGTTGGTTAAGCGGTTACCCTGGATAGGTAGAGGTCCTAGGTTCGTGTCCCAGATGCGACTGAAATCTTTTTAATTTCTGTTGTTTTTTCGATTTCGTGTTTCATTTGGGATGTGTTAATATTAGCTTCAGGCTTAGCATGGTCATTCGTCGCCAGTTTGCCAGACAAGCAACATTTTTTTTTTAAGAAAGACAAATATTAGCTTGCGAATAATCTGAAAATATTTGAAAATATCCTACTACCATCACAGTAAGCGGAAGATGTTACTTGTGTCGTAATGGAGAACTTAGTCAGCCGAGGAATTGAAATCACGACGCCCGGGTGAGACCCAAACACGATGCCAACTCAGTCACTGACCTATACATCTCTTTCTATTTCCTCTTGAAGTTTGTTTATATCATTTTTGTGATAAAGAATCACAGTATCATCTGCGTAGAGTTGAAGTGCACCCTTTATTCTCCATTTAGCTATATCGTTTAATAATTTAATGTAACGAGAAGGAAAAGAGAGGAAAAGATATGATGGGGATAGGAGATGCTCTCGATAATTCTATTCTCAAATATTAATTTGTGATCGTACGCATTACTTCGGGTCTATATTTCTGAAGGTTAAGAATGTCGATGTTATTAAATTATGTTTTATATTGCGCACACATAATGGGAATTGAGGAATTTTTCCCAAGGTTAGTTCTGCATGCGGGCAAATGAAAAGAAATGTTAAAATATCACGAAATTCTAATAATTAATTAATCATTTCTCAAGAGCAGTCTTTAAGTGGCTCATTGCACTTATTTTCATCATCTAGTTTGGACCCATTCCTTTCATTACCGACACCCCAGTCGTGAGGAATGCTGGACCTTGGTAGAAGTTGCAGCCAAAATAACTTTGCGCGTCCAAGGGTATTAGGAAATCAAATCATCTCAAATAATATAGTAATCTAACCCAGATCAAATAGTGCGAGGAACTGCACATACGGAAAGCATTGGAACAAATAATAGTACTTTAACCATTTTTAGCCTTTGTCTTACTTCGTATTATTACTTGTAAAATTACGTGTATTTTACAAGTAATAATAGTGTACTCACAACAATCAAAAAACAAAAAATAACAACAATCACACATATTAGAAACACTAGATCTAAAAGTCAAAAACACATACAACAAGGAACCACAAACACAACATTTGGATAAAAAAACTTCTTATACTATGGTACTAAACTCTACAACAAAATCCCACTCTCTTTAAAAATCAAAACAACCATAACAAATTAAATAATCAAATAAAATACTGGATACGTTACATAGGGAGATCTGAAATGAAAATATATTAACACCGAAACCACTCACTTAAAACACCTCAACTAATAATAATAATTATATTTTTTCATCAACCACATCAATTTAAAATGATGTAATTTAATATTTTGTAAATGAAATCCACATCACGGGAAATCCCAGTGAAGATATCATTATTTGTTTTAAAAAAATAAGATAATAAACCAATATTATTATTATCTATGAATTATTTTTCATTTCCATTTTTTTAAATAAATATATATCTCTATACATAAAAAATAATATTTGTCTGTCTCTTCTCGATTTTCTCGAAAATTACTCCACCGGTTTCGCTGAAAATGATACTGTTTGTTCTTATTAGTGCCGGGAAGGTTTATAGAGTAATTGAATGAAATCCAATATGTTAAACTGTGTCTACGTTTTACAATTGGTGTGAAAAACATTGAATCCGCCATGTTTTATTGAGGTTAGTTCTGAGATATACCACTCTGGTTAGCCACAGATTGTATATTTAAAAGAAGAAGGTTTTTTGGGTAGAATATTTTCAAAATGGAAAACACGAGTAGGTACCAACTTAAGAACTTTATTATTTAGATGTTTGGAAAGAAATAAAATTCAAATGAATGTTTCTTGTTTCCTTGTTTAGAGACAGTTATTTACGGTGTCAAATCAATTATGGCACTCAAACGATAAGCAAAAATTTACAACTTTATAACTTTATTAGAAAAGAAATAAATACTCCCGAGCAAGGTCGGGTACACATCACCTAGTTTTTTTTTAATAAAAATTAATAAGGAATACTTTTTTATTCGATGGATGTGTAATTATTTTGTGCCGTCATTATTAATACAGATTATAAGAAATACTTTATTTACACCACTGTTTTTAATATATAAATGTCTACATAGAATAAACGGTATACTAAAATCATCCTGATGGGGTAAGCTTTGCTTCTGAAACATGTAGATATTTAAGTATTAAAAACAGTGATGTAAGCAAAATTCTTCTTCTTGATTATATTAAATAATATTTTGTTTACACCACTGTTTAATAAATAAATATCAACATGTTTCGAAAGCGAAGCTTCCCCCATAATAATGATGCCACAAAATAATTATACATTTATTAAAGAAGATGTATTTTTTAATCATTGAAGACAATATTAACAAAATTTCAAATGAAATATGCAACAGGAAAAATTTAAAAGTTAACACAAAGGAGGACTCAACTTTGTGAGCATCTTTGTCAGGACTAAAGAGAAGCACAATATTCTTAGAGTACGGGAATCCAAAAAACTCTGATGGCTTAAATAACAAATCCTAATATTTTTAATGCAGATTGGCAAGCCCCCTCGATATGAACCCGGAATCCAATTTACTTTCATACACAATTACAAGATCTTTTACAGTGGATAATAATATAATATTTTATAGTGGATCGACATTCCGAATATGAGAATGTTACGCATCTTAAAGAAGTGGAGAGGGGTAGAAGATTGGAAAGAGGTAGGTTGAGAAGTGCCTGAGTGTTCAGATCTGGTTAATAAATACGATTTAAGTCATTTTAATTTTTTTTAATAAATGGTAGTCTTTCATCGGGGAGATTCATAAAATTAATTCATAAAATTAATTTACCCATCAGACCTGTTGTTTCCAACTTTAATGCCCCTACCTATAAATTAGAATATACAATTAATTGAATAATTTTGGATAACAATGTTTTTAAACCTAAATATAGAATTAAAAATTCTCTTGAATCGTTTGATCATTTGAAATCTTTAGATATCCTTAATAATGCACTCTTACTATCATTTGATGTAGTAAATTTATTTCCTTGTGTTCCGCTAGATGAATCTAAAATTATTATTTTCAAAAGATTGATATTCACTTTGTGGCGTCATTATTAATAAATGAATTAAAAATTACTTTGTAATCACCATTTTATTAATATGTACATATCAACATGTTTCGAAAGCGATGCTTTTCTCATCAGGAATATATACAGAATACTAAAAAATAATAATTTCAAGTATGGACAAATGATATACATAGAGCACAATGATGTAAAAATGGACAAATTATAGACATAAACAAAAATTGATAAAAGTAATAATGTTAATCAAAAAATGTCAATAAAAAATTATTATTAATCATTGAATAGCAAATTTATATAAGATTTTTTTTTATTGTTGTTATTAATATTAAAAAGGAAATAAATTCGAGAGGAAGCTATTTATAAAAATAATATTAGATTATTAATTATATTTAATTGACTATTAACAATTTTTTCCTGTTGTATTTGTATTTAAAAATTGGGCTCCAAAATATGATTGGCAATTACTACTAATAATTATTATTTAAACACCTACGGTGTTTCACATGTTTTTATGTTTTTTTTTTTTACATAGGAAAGACTTTTATTATTTATAAAATTTTAGTATTAGAGATGAATTTTTTAAAGAAAAAGCGTAAATTTTATTTTTCCTGGATAAGCATTAAAAATTTTACTGAAAAGATTCAGTTCCTGCTATCTGGAGGTCAGAAGTCCGGTTGTAAATCGTCCTTTTAGAGCAATAAAGTTATGATTCGTTTCGTGGTCCTTCGAGCCGGATGCAGTAATATGATGATGTTGATGATGGATGCGGTATGGGTAGTCCAGGGAAATATTTACGTTTTATACTGTTTTTATTGATAATGTTTGAATGAGCTTACATTTGACAATGTTATTCGCTTTAGAGCGATATAAAAATTGTGACAACTTTGATGGTAATGATTCTAGCTGTCACGAAATGCATATACTAACTACAAAGATAGAAAATAACAAAATATATAAAACAGCAAACTAATGATGTAATATAAATATGAAATTATAACTATGAGCAAAAAATTTAGCAGGCAGAGATGATGGGCTGTTAAATAACTCCATGACACACAAACTTTGCTTCATTCACATGAATACACCGTCTAATACATACTCTTCTGATATTCGGAATCTTGACATGGCTTGACTCAAATATTTGGTTTACTTGCTCATGCCATGTTTTTATCGGGCATCCCCGATTTCTTCCACCATTCACATTAGTGTCTAATATTCTTCTTATACTCATCTCATCATTCAATCGCTCAATATGCCCGAACCAAATTAAGCGTCCCTTTCTTAATTTTACTCAACACTCTTACATCAGCCTTGCATTCTTTGCGAAACTCAATATTTTCAACACTGCCATATATGGTTTTACGACACATACGCTTCAGGGGTATCATTTCTACAGCATCCTGTTTCCTTTCATTATTCATATAATAGTATTGCTATTCTTGAAGTTACACACGTACATTTTATCAGGTGTTAGGTTCTGAAATGATAATTTGTTTGGTTCCTACTTTAATTTCCATTTAACCAGTCCTTACCTTCTCAAACCAAACACAACGTTTTGAAAAATGGAACACAGTGATCTGACAGTAATTGTTTAGAGTGCTCTTTTGTTCGGAGAAGAAATACTACTTTCAAGGAGCACGTTCGGTCTCTATATTATTTGGTAAGAGTTTGGTTATCCTAACTCCTTTTAAATATTGAAACTCTCCCTTGTTAAAATAACCATAACATCATTATTATTGTTGTGGTTATCTACAGTGCACAACAGTTTTACAGGCGAAACCCCACAATTGCGTGTGTATAAGTGTACTGTGGGCATGTCCGCGTGTCCGAAGTAAACCCAAAATATCTTTACTTTTGGTGAAATTGATCAAACTTCGAATATCGAAATTTTTTCTTCAACAAATACAAAATTTAATTGGCCTCTCTGGGGCCTTACCTAGGTGTCGAGGGGTATTATCCGGTTTCTCATGTTCAGATAATACATCCGGATTATCTCTATTCAGTCTGTACAACTAGTTCAATCAAATGCTGCGCTATACGAGGTTTGTTCAAAAGAAAAAGTGAATTTTGAACTCGTAGATATCGTAAGAAACATAAATTAAAATTCATTTTCCTTAAGTTTCATTCCCATTTAAGCCATTTCTCGCCATGAAATATTTTGATACATGTTATTAAATTTATAATTAATGCAATTAGTTGGAAAAGGCAGTATTATTCCGGAATAGCTTAAGTTAAGGCTTGTATTTTGTATACAAGTCTTAACCTTATAAGGTGTTAAAGGAAGAAGGTAACATAACATGTAAAGGATACGAGAAGGTTAAACATTATCCACTCCTGCCGACTTAACAAGAATAAGAACAATATTGGAAGAACACATTGAAAAAAAAAATTACATATTTTTAATTGGTTTTAAACCATCTTTATTCGAAATAAATATTTTAATAAATAATTAAATCACAAATCAAAAGACAATGGTATTTTGAATTGTGAGTGGCACAGTCGAACACATTGTTAAGTTATATTGCACTAATATTAACTTCGCATCAACACGTCAAGTAAAATAAAAAATAAAATAAATATAGCACATTAAAGTAAATTTCTAAAATCCAGCAAATATGAGAAGGCTGGTTGAGATACAAAGATAGACGGAAAATTAAAATCAAATATGACGTATTGAACGTTAAATTTCAAGTGAGATTTCAGAAGACTTGTGTGGTTTAATATCCTCCGTTGTTTCCTCCTGAGTATCCTCCGTTAGCTGGACCCCTGCCGTATCCTGACTGGCTCTCCTCGTACCTGATCTGAGGCCTATATCCATTCTCGTCAGCCTCGTAGGTCACAATCTGGAAATAACAGATAAGTCAGAATTTTAGCTACGCCTTAATAAGCAACACGCCTAGCAGCCAAGCTACGAAGCCTTTACGGTTGGAATAATTGAAAAGGGGTTGATGAAAGAAGAGAACACAATGATGATATAATCGAGATTGTTTGGAAGAATTTACATCTACGAGAAATTTAAGAACTTGTTTTAATTTAAGGATTTTAAGAAATTGATTAATTGAAAAATAGAATAGATTTGATTATTATGAAAATTTTGTAGAACATGAAGAAATTAAAGAATTTGATGAATTTGTACCTGTTTCTTGCCATCGGGAAGAAGGACGAAATACTCTCCCTCAGTCATCTCTCCTTGCCTGGACTCCTTGTGGCCGAAGTCGTTTCCAGATGGCTCGTCCTTTACCACATACTCGAAGTTGTAGTTAGCGGGCTCCTGAAATAACAGACAGAATTAACAAACTGTTTCGGATGTCTAGTAGAATAGAACAAAAGTCTGAAGCAGGAAAAATAGACAAGGTTGTTGTTACTTACGTTCTGTTCATCACCATATCCATCACCTCCGGAGTACCCCTGGTTAGCGGGGAGGTACTGGTTGGAGGGGGCTCCGTAGTTAGATGAAGGTGCGGGGGATCCGTAGTTGGAAGAAGGCCTAAAAAGACACAATAACTATAATAAGTTTTGCATTTAAGGTGTGAGAAATTAACCTTGTTTAACTAAAATATTAACCTGGGTAGGAAGCTTTGCTGCCGCTAGAATGGATTTATAAAATTCTTGTGTTTAAATTATGTTTTTTCAAATACTTTGATCGATTTATCACACGACAATTGATGAATCTTGGAAGGAATCTAAGAACACGTTAGATCATTTCACAACAATCCAAAAATAAAGACTTATATGTTTAAGACAAAGAAATTCAAAGGTTTCATGAACAGATAGAACTATTAATCAGATTCCATCATGAACATGTTTTTTTTTTTAATTGATGCAAATCTAATTTTTAAATGTATCTAATGCACTGTGGTGTGTTTTAGTGGGAAATAATAATGATTGTTTTTTTACCTGGACTGTTTGGATCGTGAATTTGGAGCACCGTATTTGTTGGACAGGGCACTTGGGGATCCATACTGATTTGATGGAGACTTGTATTGGTTTGATGGGGCTCCATACTGGCTGGATGGAGCATTGTACTGGTTTGATGGGGCTCCATACTGACTAGATGGAGCACTGTACTGGTTTGATGGGGCTCCATACTGACTGGATGGAGCATTGTACTGGTTTGATGGGGCTCCATACTGACTCGATGGAGACTTGTACTGGTTTGATGGGGCTCCATACTGACTCGATGGAGACTTGTACTGGTTTGATGGGGCTCCATACTGACTGGATGGAGAATTGTACTGGTTCGATGGGGCTCCATACTGACTCGATGGAGACTTGTACTGATTTGATGGGGCTCCATACTGACTGGATGGAGACTTGTATTGGTTCGATGGGGCTCCATACTGACTCGATGGAGACCTGTACTGGTTTGATGGGGCTCCATACTGAGTGGATGGAGCATTGTACTGGTTTGATGGGGCTCCATACTGACTCGATGGAGATTTGTACTGGTTCGATGGGGCTCCATACTGACTAGATGGAGCATTGTACTGGTTTGATGGGGCTCCATACTGACTCGATGGAGCACTGGGTGCTCCGTACTGCGATGCCGGGGCACTGAGAGCCTGACCAGGTGGAAGGTATTTATTCACAGGAGGCTCTGCAAAGCACACTACAGCCATGGCCACGACAAGGGCACAAGAGATCTAGAAAGAAAATAACAATTGATCATCAATTTTTTCATGCATTGTGTTCAGAATGCTAGAAGACAGACTTTCGAATAAAATTCTGGCGGCAATTTCACAGGAAAGATGTTCAGCGGACCGTTCCAGGTAAAGTTGGCGAGAGCAACTCTAGAGGTTGTATGATGATGCTATGGACGGATGTCACTGAAGTATCTTAGGGTAGAGATTCTTGGAGGCACCTTGTCGCAGTGATTGGTCCCTGATCCAAGTAAGACAAGGTGAAGTGGATGAGATGGGATGAAAATATCCAATCAACGAATCTACTACGACAATAAGACTTTTCTTAAATAGATTTCTTTAATCAACATATTTACATTTTTTCACTAATCCATTGATATAGTTACTTTGAATATCAACTTGGTGAAAGATCACATTTATGAATCGAAACGTTACTGGATATGTCTAAAGCCGTATTTGGTGACCTGATCTGAAAAGCAATATACCGTATTTATTATATAAGCCAGATCATAATTTATTTGTCAACGCCTTGAATGCTTTTTCCAAAGTAATAATAACTTAAGTAAAAATTAAAATGCTGTGTAAAAATTTAATTTACAGTGTTGATTTTCAAATGAAATTTGGTTTGGAAATCTTTGTTTTTAGTGAAATTGGTCACCGTTTTATTAAATGGTTACACTTAATAAAACAATCATAGAACGACTAAAAAGGCATCGCGGACGACAATTATTCCATCTCCAACATTGTTCCGTATTGTAAAATTTCTGTAGATACTTTTTAGGTTCAAAATATTGAAGGCAGCCAAATTTGTTGCAATACCCTTTTGTATTTTGTAAAACAGAACGGAAACAGTTAAATATGTTGATCATAGCACACGGAAATCCAAACGATTTCAATTGTATATGTGTTTTATTTTTAGTTTAAGTTAAATGAATGAATAAAATAAACATAAAAATCATAACTCACTTCCGTTACTTCCATATTTTCAAAAACAACGTCGTCTACCTCTAGAAAATGGATCCTATTAAAAATATCAATTAAAGCGTGCAAAAAAAGGCCCAGTATCAAACCAATAAATTGATGCTGTTTTTGTATTACTTATTTTAGTTAGCCAAGTGGGCCGCACGAACTGGGCCTGCGGGTCGCTGGTTATATATCACGGATTTAGAATAAAACGAAAAGGCCTTTTAAAAAAAAAGTCATTTCAGACCGGCTGGTAGCCGAGTGGAAAAATGCGTTGAGTTAACATCCAGATTTTCGCGGGTTTATTCCTCCGCTAGTCCTCCATCGTTGCCCAAGTAATATTTTCCACTTAAGGTGATGGAAGTAGAAGGAAATCAAATATTGTTAAATAATTATCACAACCCGAAAAATTTAGCCCTTAAAAAAGGTACTCAGTTAGTTCCGTATCACAATGTAATTTATTTAACTTATAAATGTATCCTTACCTTCATTTTGACGAATTTTTAAAATCCAATTAATGAACTAAAACTGTATGAATTTTTTTAAACACTTGATGACTATTCCACTAGATCTTCACTGGGGAAGATGCTGCGAGTCTGTGATGATCTCTGGTCTATGGCGCGGGTTTATATAGCCCTCTCTAAAGTCAGATGCTGTGTTGATTATGAAATCAGATCATTTATGTTATCAGCTAATGTACTGGAGAGGATGCTTCACAAGGAGATTTGTGAAGGCTTGATAGTTTTAGGTGTTGTGTTCATGATTTTCATTTAGGTACCTACTTGTATATACTCTAAAAAGGGTGCGGTAGTTAAATTTATTAATTTACTAATATTTATTTATTTAATATGAATGTGAATTTGAAATGGATTTCTTTGATGTATTAAACTAACTAACTAGATAAGTAACTAACCATCTTGTCGTTTCTTGGAAAAAGTAGGCACAGATGACATTCTCTCACAAAATTCTGTTTTGGTACGTACTCCATGCTTTATTTGGTCTTTCCTGATTTTGCGAGGCGTGCAACACATGACCTAGTTGAATTTTTTAGATTAAATTAATAGTAATTATAATTTATTCAAAAAATTGGTGTTCACTTTTTGGCGTCATTATTAATAAATGAATTAAAAATTACTTTGTTATCGCCACTTTATTAATATATAAATATATACAGGTTTCAATGGCGAAGCTTTCATCATCAGGACATACAGAACGCTAAAAAATAATAAGCTCAATTATAGACAAATGATAAACACAGAACACAATAATGTAAGAATTATAATAATTAATCAAAAATGATAATGAAAAAAATATTATAAAACATTATGTAACAATTAATTGTTTTTGTGTTTAATTCGAAGAACTTCATTTAATTTTTTTTTTTAATTCTGTGTAAATCAAATTTAATAATGTTATTATTAAGTTCTGCAAGTATTTTTTGTGTTTATTTTTGAGACAGCTGTTTCGGCGTTTAAGACCAGTTTAAAAATGGCCTTAAACGCCGAAACAGCTGTCACGATAATAAAAACTAAAAATACTTGCAGAACTTAATAATAACATTATTAAATTTGATTTACATTAAATTTAAATAAAAATAATAAGTAACAAATTTAAATTAGAAATTAAAAAAGAAATTAATATTAATATGGATATAAATTCAAGGGATAGCTACTTAAAAAAAATTGTTAAGTTTTGTCTAATTTAAAAAATTTCATATTTTTGCAAATGTAATCCGGTATTTGTATGTGAACATTTTAAACCTTTATTTATATCAAAAGAATGATTTGTTTCCGAAATATGCTTGGAAAATTCCAAATAAGTATTATTACGTCAACGCGTTAGGTGTTACTTAACTCTAATATTAAAACTTCCAATGTAAAAATAGTTGCAATCGTTATAAATTAGTTTATATACCCCCGATTTATTTAAAATATCATTTTTATCCTTGTTATTTAAAATACGATTTTTTTAATTTATTATTAGTTTAAAAAGCTGGTCGGACAGTATTTAGGATGTTTTAAATTTAAAAATTTGAAGTATTTTTATTTAAAAACAATATTTTTGTTCATTGTTTACAAACATCAGTTATTTGTGGATAAAATATGATTTAATAAACTTTTTGTAAAATACATTATCTATTAATTTAGTACTATAACCGTTGTTTTTTGTAATCTGTTTAATTATGCTTAATTATTTGTTTAAATTTTAATGTGTAAAGCCCAATTTGGGCGTAAATAAATACATTTTTTCTGATACTTCTGTATTCTTTCATCGGTTACATATCTGCTAACAAACTAAGCCTCCCTTTCTTAAACTTGTTCACTACATTTTCTTCAGCCTTGCATTCTTCCAGATCTCCACATTTGCAACATGGTCAGTCATGGTTTTGCACGCGTATACCTCAGCGATCTCATTTCAACAGCACTCAGTCTACGTTCACCCTTTCTCTGTTAGTTTAATGTTTTGGTATCGGAACTCCGTTGTGGACTGCTAACCTAGTTCTTTGAAAAATGAAGTTTTACTTTTTTAAAATGAAAAATGTTTTTGTTTTAAGTCACATTATTTTATTTATATATATTTCTCCATTTGACCGGTTTAGGTTGGACTCAACTAAAATTAAAATACAGAGAAATCATAATGGAGACAGAGAAAGTGTGGGAAAGAGAGAGCACGTTATGGTAAAACAGGACAGAGCATCAGAGAGGGGCGGTAGAGGGGTAGGTAGCGAGGTATGGGGAGGGGAGGAGAATCAAGGGAACATCCTTAAAATCGGACTATTGGTTAAATCTAATTGTTTATTTAAAATTTGGCAATTATTATTTTTATTTGATTTTGATATTTCTAAGACTTCTAAGTTATTAAGGCGCAAGACTATTTTTACTTGTTGCTACCATATTCAATTCTCCATTAATAGTGTTTCCTGCATTAACCCTTCTTCCCCCCTTCTGTCAGCTTATTATATTATGTAAAAGTATCTTAATATTTAAATAATCATTTCTTAAGAGTAATCTTCAAGTTATTTATTGCTTTCATTTTCATCATCTAGTTTGGACCCATTCCTTTCATTGCCGACACCCCAGTCGTGAGGAAAGGTGGACCTTGGTACAAATTGCAGTCGAAATAACGTTGCCCGCCCGAGGGTATTAGGTAACCAAATCATCTCAATTTAATAGAGATTCATCCATATCAAGTAGTGTAATGCACTGGGCATCCGAAATTATTATTAATAATAATATATTTACATTTTTATTCATTCGTCTGTAAAAATACATAGGAATATAAGGGTGATGGTACTGTGTCCGTCTCGCTAGGAAATCCTGTGTAGAGAGCAGGCATAGTTTATAGCATAATATAATATAATCATTGAAGAAGATAATATTAACAAATTTCAAATAAAACACGAAACCGAAAAGACACAGAAAATAAAAGGGTATTGGTCACACCTGGAAATCGAACCCAGGACCTCTCTTACCGGGACAACGTTCTACCACCGAACTAATGAGTATTAAAAAAAAATTATTATTTAATATTATACAATCATTTTTATTTTTATTAAAAAGATATTCAATTATTGTATTATTTTTAATAAATATTTACCTGCTTTCATCTCTTATTGCTAATTGTTATTTTTTTATAATTCTTCTATTCTTACGTTTTTATTATTTTACTATGTTATACATTCTTATCATCATTTCTTAGTATACTTTGTATCTCGATTAGGGAAGATTTGCTTTCGAAGCATATTGAAATTTATATATTAAATTATCCAAAAAAAGCTCATTCATTTAATTATTATTTTGTTTTTGTTGGAATCTTTCAGTTTGTCTTGGAAGCAATTCGTTTCTAATATTATGATGTCTATGGTTTACCTGCAACCAAATACATCAAATGTTCTAATTTTTTATAAAACTAAGTCATCAATAACTTATTTCGAGTGGGTACATAATTGTTATAAATAAAGTTTTTTTATATATTCTTTAGTTAGAGGCCTAGCATTGTTCACGCTATTTTCCTCAAGTTTCTGCACATATTATGACACAGAAGCTTATTGCCTCTATGTCGTAATATGTTGCCTGTTCTAGACACTACGGGGTCCGGTAGATAGATTGTAGAATAGAGTGCCGGTCAAGTCGTTGTAGTAGCCGTAATGTCCGGGGCGTCGGACTCGCTCCGGGTCTCCAAATATTGTTCCTTGCAAGGGGAAACAATCTCGATTTTTGTAAATTTTGCAAACTGTTGTAGTCGGATATCCAGGGATAAGAAGATGAGGAGGTCCAAGGGGAAGCGAAGTCAAAGGCAGTTGTAGGTCCCAGTAGAAGAAGTTGCGTTGGGTTGAGTGAAGAAGTTAGAGTACCTTGGTATGGATGGTGCGCTTGTATTTATACTCCCGGGCGCTACGCCGGGTAAGATGTTGCAGTGCGTCCCTAACTCGCCTGAGGCGAGGGTTTTATGCGCTGTGTAATGATCAGCAAATCGTTATATTTTACATGATACTGGCCGTCTTATATTCTTCCTCTCAACACAAACTGCCTCTCTCTACCATATTTATTTATTTTTATATCGTGAACACAAGAAAAAATATGGGGTCCCAGGCCTAGTGACAATCAGGAAATTCTTACCTATAATTCTTATATCTAACCATATCTTTTATTTAATTACCTTTTAATACTAAAAGAAGTCCGGGCTGTCTTCCTGTGATATCTATTATTTTATTCTAGCTGCCGAACTCCTTTAAAATAACGAAAATATTGTATATAACAGCTATCCTAAGGCGTCAGCGTCGATTAAGAGCCCGAGGAGCTCGGATTGGCCCGAGCGCCCACCAATCGAAGACGCCCAGGGCCTTACCGGGCGAGGGGTAATGAGGGCAGGGGTTAACGTCTGGTAGGGCTTTGTTAATATTGATCGGAGGGGTATCTGGTGACAATTTCACATTAGCGCTTAGTCATAACATTTAGGGAGCTGTTGGTGAGAGGTGCGCGGGAATTTTCACACGACCCTTCCTGTATATTGCCTTTTGAGGATTTCTTTCTATACATTCGATTTTATTTAAAATGTACATAACAGGGGTTTAACACGAAAAAATTACAAAGACATAAGAAAGGAAAAAATACCCACCATCCAATAACGGTGTACAACATTCGTAAAAAAATGAAATTACAAACAACAACAAAAGTAGCAAGAGAAAAAAATGGTTGGGTAAAGTGAAGTTATGAGTGCTATCGCTAAATATGTCCGGAATCTGCCACTACATTGGATGTTAGATAGTCGATACATTCGCACAAGAGGTTGGGAGATGATTAAGTTGGTTCTTTGGGAAAGAAAATGGAAAATTTAGAGGTTTCTTAGACGGTGGTTGATATTAATTTTGATTGTGGCGAAGAGGGAAGATTAAACATGGTTATTGATAATTTAAAAAAAATATATTGATATCATTTCTGTCACGACGTTCAATTAATGTTTCTTATTTGATATAAAAGGCGTTACTCATAGTAAATAGTGTGGAAAATCTAGTTGTATAGAATAATGACCGAGTTAGTCTATTTGTAACTGTTTCGATCCTTGTTTTGTGAATTTTTTTTTATATCGGACTCAAAACTACAGAACCAAACTCAAGAACACTGCGAATTATGAGGGAAAAAAAGATGTGGGTATGGCTTATTCGATTTCCCCCTGCTTTTTCTCATACAGTTTAATAGATATAAGTACGTAAGGAATACAAGAACATATTTTAAAAATTGTATTTATTTAATAAATGAGATACGTAATAATTATTATTTCACGTATTTAAAATATTGATTTGTAACTGGCATAGTCGAACACACGAATTTTATACCTATTGCAACTTTTCAACTCATCAACAGCACGTCATTCGAACATATTATACATAGTATATATAAAATAAATATATGGCAGGTGGGTAAAATCAAAAAGATATAAACAACAAAAGGAGACTCATTTCTACAACGTGTTGAATCTAAGTATCGCGTGAGATTGCAGATGGTTTGAGATGTTCAATATCCTCCGTTGTTTCCCCCTGAGTATCCTCCGTTAGCTGGACCCCTGCCGTATCCTGACTGGCTCTCCTCGTACCTGATCTGGGGCCTATATCCATTCTCATCAGCCTCGTAGGTCACAATCTGGAAAATAGAGACAAGTTAGATCATTCGCTACGCCATAATAATCAGCACGCCTAGCAGCCTATAAGGCCGCAATAATTGAGAAGGCGTTGATGAAAGAAGATAACACTCTGATAATGTAATCGAGATTCGTTTGAAGTATTTGAAGAAATTTAAGAAATTGTCAATTCTGAAGAATTAAATAATTTATACCTGTTTCCTGCCATCGGGAAGAAGGACGAAGTATTCTCCCTCAGTCATCTCCCCTTGCCTTGACTCCTTGTGACCGAAGTCGTTTCCAGATGGTTCGTCCTTCACCACATACTCGAAGTTATAGTTAGCGGGCTCCTGAAATAAAATTAGATTGAACAAACTGACTCTGATGCCTACCAGAATAGAACAAAAGCATGACGCAGGAAAGAGAAAACGCGGGTAATACTTACGTTCTGTTCATCGCCATATCCGTTGTCTCCAGAGTACCCTTGGTTAGCGGGGAGGTACTGATTGGAAGGGGCTCCGTAATTAGAGGAAGGTGCAGGGGCTCCATAGTTAGAAGAAGGCCTAAAAAGACACAATTCTATATTTGATTTTGTATTCCCAGTTTGATATACTGCTGCAAAGAACACCAGACTGTATATTAGATCGAGTTCGAAAGTAACAAATGCAAATATTAAACCGGTGCCTCTAAAAGTATTTTCAGGTATTACTGATATATTTATAATTATTCAGGTGATATATATCACCCGATTGTATTAAATAACGGAACGATAAATCTTTTCTTTTCGCGAGAAATAACAATTTATACTTCTCATTACGCCATGTTTCCAGAACCGTTTTAAACATGTATTATTTTTAAAAGCGGTCCCAGATCTGAACCTTTTGGAAATTATTGATCCTGAAAAATAAACCTATTCTGCATTTTAAATTTAAAACTAAATTTATTGGTAAAATGAATTATTCAGCTCGGTAGGAATCTCTACCGGAATTTTTGTGTTGAATTGTTGTTTGTGTTTTTTTTTCTGATTGTTGAAAGTTGATTAATTTAGGAAGAAATAGCTTAACTATTAACTTATTTGGTAACATTCTCCAATAAGACCCTTGTACGTATAAGACAAATAAATGCAATGGTTTCTTGGTCAGAAATAACCATTTATCATTTCCGTGTCTGAAACCCTGTGATGTGTTTTAGTGAGATATAATTTTCATTGTTTTTTTTACCTGGACTGTTTGGATCGTGCATTTGGAGCACCATATTTGTTGGACAGGGCACTTGGGGCTCCGTACTGATTTGATGGAGCATTGTACTGGTTTGATGGGGCTCCATACTGGCTCGATGGAGACTTGTATTGGTTTGATGGGGCTCCATACTGACTGGATGGAGCATTGTACTGGATTGATGGGGCTCCATACTGATTAGATGGAGCACTGTACTGGTTTGATGGGGCTCCATACTGGCTCGATGGAGACTTGTATTGGTTTGATGGGGCTCCATACTGACTGGATGGAGCATTGTACTGGATTGATGGAGCTCCATACT
This sequence comes from Halesus radiatus, assembly GCA_022606495.2. Lineage (NCBI taxonomy): Eukaryota > Metazoa > Arthropoda > Insecta > Trichoptera > Limnephilidae > Halesus > Halesus radiatus. The sequence goes on along the minus strand of JAHDVE020010767.1, from coordinate 977 downwards.
GATTAGATGGAGCACTGTACTGGTTTGATGGGGCTCCATACTGGCTCGATGGAGACTTGTATTGGTTTGATGGGGATCCATACTGACTTGATGGAGCACTGTACTGGTTTGATGGGGCTCCATACTGACTAGATGGAGCATTGTACTGGTTTGTTGGGTCTCCATACTGACTCGACGGAGCGCTGGGTGCTCCGTACTGCGATGCCGGGGCACTGAGAGCTTGACCAGGAGGAAGGTATTTATCAACTGGAGGCTCTGCGAGGCACACTGCCACCATGACCACGACAAGGGCACAAGAGATCTGGATAGAAAATTAAAATTGATCATTAATTTTTCATGCATTTTCCAATTATTTTTGTGCATGTGCTTGGAATGTTAGAAGACTTAATAAAATTCTGACGGCATTTCTAGACGAAAGACAACAATAACAAATGAACTTATTGACCCCTTTTCACGAATTTGCTGACATAATATTGAGTGGCACATAGTTACTCTCAGTATATGGGGAAAAATCACATTTATAAATTGAAATGTTCCTGGAAATGGCTAGAAAAGCCGTATTTGGTGACAAATCTGAATAGTCAGATACTTCTCAAATTTCGCTTCTCCCATCTCCTACCTCTTCCACTGTCTTAAGGCCACAATTTACCCCAATTGGTAATGTCATAGTCCTACTGGCTATGCTCAGTCGGGACTATTTTGCGATATACACGTTGAAAAAAAAATCTTATCAGTTATTTCGCTTGTTATGATGTTTAATGGAACTTTAAAAAAAGAACTTAAATCTTTCTTTATAAATTCAATACTTTACCAGAAAAAAAAAATCGTGTCAATAAAATTAGAGAAGATGTGAATATAATTATTTCGTAGAACATTAATGGCATTTGAAAAAAAAATCGCATTTTAGTCCGGCTAGTAAGCCAAGTGGACATTTTTTTGCTTTAAATACATACTGGGGCCCTCAGGAAAACAATTTC